>JACEIK010005757.1:5045-25701 GCA_018107945.1 Datura stramonium
AGTCGTTGGAAGCTACCACGACTCGTGGTATGGATCGTCGTCTGCACTGCCCAGGCCTTGCTTCCGGAGTCAAACCATGGCTAGACAGGACGACTCATCCTTTGGTCCAAAAGGTCGTTGAGTCGATCGTTGCTTGCCCTTCTGAAATTTCTGAACTCCTTCAAAATGAGTCTTACCACGATTCGCTGTTTCCTCCAACGGGATGTGGTGTCGGTCTGTTAAGTCCACCGGAAATTTGACCATGTAGACAACGACTTCTGATAACGAATCATTGTTATTCATGATGGGTCATTGGGTAACCCGATATTTCCCCAAATGCTAAAGTCCATCTCGCACCACGACTACAGATGATGAATCATTTCCCACAACGAGTCGTTACATCGGTCGTTGCTTCCATTTCCACCCGGACTCCTGAAACCACTACTGGTAACAACGGCTCGCGGTTTCCAACCAAAAGTAGTTACACCTCTTGTTCTGTGATGTTTTTTCTAGTTTCAGCAGTTTTCAGCTTTTAACTCCCGGGTCTACTCTTAGGCACTTCTGGGGTATTACAATATCTCCCTCTTGGGAACATTTGTCCTCGAATATAGGAAACAAGAAGAAAATATAAACATGCAATTATCATATTCAAATACTGATCATTTAAATCGAAAACTAACGGAATGACTACCTCCGATTCATATCACATAGCTGAACTGATCTCCTGCTTCACATACACATCCATACACATAAAACAAACTTGAACACATGAACCGAATATGAAAACTAAATAGAGTCAGAGAAAAACTGATACCTCAAGTCAGAACTGAGCCGGTAGAGAATAAATATGGGTATCTAGCCATCATATATGCTTTGGCTTCCCTCATAGCTCCTTCAACATGATGATTCCTCCATAATACTTTAATTGAAACTACTTCCTTATTCCTTAGCTTCCGGACCTAACGATCCAATATTTCCACTAGCACCTCCCATAGCTAAGGCTATCTTTCACACCAACGCTGTCCACCGGGACTACTAGAGCTGGATCTCCCAAACATTTCTTCAAAAGCGACACATGAAACACAGGATGCACAGAAGATAACTCTGAGGGAAACTCCAATTCATACGCCACTTTGCCAACTCGTCTCACAATCTGGTAGGGACCAACATAGCGGGGACTGAGTTTTTCTTTCTTCCCAAACCGCATTACTCCCTTCATGGGAGATACCTTCAGAATACCCAATCGTCCACCTCGAACTCCAACTCTCTCCTCACATCAGCATATGACTTTTGACGACTCTGAGCGGTTTTTAGCCTGTCCCTTATCAACTGAACCTTCACCGTAGACTCATGAACCGAATCTGGCCCTATCATAGCTTCTTCACCAACCTCAAACCATCCGATGGGCGATCTACATCTCCGCCCATAGAGAGCCTCAAACAGTGCCATTTGGATACTGGAGAGATAGCTGTTATTGTAAGCAAACTCGATTAGGGGAAAGTGATCATACCAACTACCTCTAAAGTACATCACGCAAGCTCTCAACATGTCTTCGAGAGTTTGAATTGTCCACTCCGCTTGACCATTTGTTTGCGGATGAAACGTTGTGCTGAGCTTAACTTGAGTCGCATGCCTTTTTTGAAAAGACCTCCAAAACTGAGAGGTAAATTGAGTACCTTGGTCTGAAATAATGGACAAGGGCACTCCATGTAATCGAACCAACTCAAGGATATAAAATTTGGCATAACCATCCGCTGAATCTGTAGTTTTTACAGGTAGGAAATATGCAGCCTTGGTCAACCTGTCTACCACCACCTAAATGGAATCATATTGTCGGTGAGTACAGGGTAGTCCTGTTATGAAATCCATATTAATTTCTTCCCACTTCCAAGTAGGAATACTAATATACTAAAGTACTTCTCCCAGCCTTTGTTGTTCAACCTTTACTTGATGACAGTTTGGGCATCTGGCTACGAATTCTGCAATATTCATCTTCATGCCATCCCACCAATAGATTTATCGTAAATTACGATACATTTTGGTGGCACCTTGATGGATAGAATACCTAGATCCATGGGCCTCATGCAGTATCCAGCTCCTTATATCATCAACATCTTGGACATATAGGCAACCCTGGTATCGAAGCACACCATCTACCCCTTGAGAGAAAATCTCTACCTTCTGACTTCGAATAGCTTCTTTCAACTTTATCAAAGTCGGGTCCTCATCTTGTCTAGATTTCACATCAGTCAGCAAGGACAATTCAAATCCGCTTTGAACAACAGCACCGCCATCGGTAGAGTCAACCAACCTCACTCCTAACCTTGCGAGACGATGCACATCCTTCACTAGATCTCTCTTTCCTTCCTCCACATGGGATACACTTCCATAGAGAGCTTACTAAGTGTGTCCGCCACCACATTAGCTTTTCCCAGATGGTAAAAAACACTCATATCACAGTCTTTGAGTAGCTCTAACCATCTCATTTGTCGTAGATTGAGGTCTTTCTGTGTAAACACATATTATAAGCTCTTTTGGTTCATAAACACAGACACATGGACCCCATACAAATAATGTCGCCATATCTTCAAGGCGAATACCACCGCGGCCAATTTAAGATCATGGGTCGGGTAATTCTTCTCATGGACTTTAAGTTGTCTTGAGGCATATGCTATCACCTTTCCTCGTTGCATCAATACACACCCGAGTTCAATTCTCGAAGAATCACAATACACCACAAAACCATCTGTACCCTTGGGTAGGGTCAACACCAGTGCAGTAGTAAGTCGAGCCTTCAACTTTTGGAAGCTCTTCTCACAAGCCTCCGACCATTGGAACTTTACCTTTTTTTGAGTCAACTTGGTCAAAGGTGCTACAATAGATGAGAAAACCTCAACAAACCTCTGATAGTAGCCAGCTAAACCCAAGAAACTCTAAATATCCAAGGGATTCACCGGTCTTGGCTAATTCTTCACCGCCTCGATTTTTTGAGAATCTACTTTTATGCCCTCGCTTGATACTACATGGCCCAGAAATGCTACTGAGTTCAAGCAGAACTCACACTTGTTGAACTTTGCATACAATTGGCGATCCTTGAGAGTCTGAAGCACTACTCTAAAATGAGCGGCATGCTCCTCCTCGCTCCGAGAGTATATAAGGATGTCATCAATGAACACAATCACGAACATGTCTAGATACGGCTTGAACACCCTATTCATTAGGTCCATAAAAGATGCAGGATCATTTGTTAGTCCAAAAGACATGAATACAAAATCATAATAACCATATTGCATCCTAAAGGTTGTCTTTGGGATATCACACTCCCAAACCCTGAGCTGATGATACCCGGACCTGAGATCTACCTTTGAGAAGCACTTGGCACCCTGAAGCTGGTCAAACAAGTCATCGATCCTGGGTAAAGGATACCTTCTCTTAACGGTGACCTTGTTCAATTACTGATAGTCAATGCACATCCGAAGCGAACTATCCTTTTTCCGAACAAATAACACTGGTGCACCCCATAGAGATTTGCTCGGTCTGATAAAGCCCTTATCTAATAGGTCCTTCAACTGATCCTTCAACTCTTTTAGCTCAGCTGGAGCCATCCTGTAAGGAGGGATAGATATAGGCTGCGTATCGGGTAGAAGGTCAATACCAAAATCAATCTCCCGATCGGGAGGAACACCTGGAAAATCATCGGGAAAGACCTTTGGATATTCACGCACCACCGAAACTGACTGGATAGTCGCGATCTCGGACTCAATATCCTTAACCCTGACCATATGGTACATGCAACCCTTAGAAATTATCTTCCAGGCCTTAAGATATGAAATAAATCGACCTGTTGGTACAACCGAACTACCTTTCCACTAAAAAATTGATTCGCCCGAAAAAAGAAATTCCACCGCATGAGTTCTACAATTTACAGAAGCATAACACACATACAACCAATCCATGCCAAGAATAATATCAAAGTCAGTCATTGCTAACTCTACAAGGTCTGCAGAGGTGACTTTATGCAATATAATGATTGGGCATCCTCTATACACCCGCCTAGCTACAACCGAATCACCGACAGGAGTAGAAATCGAAAATGGTTCTGACAGAGTCTTGAGACTAACTCAAAAGCCACTAGCAATGTAAGGAATCATAAAATACAAGGTAGCTCCAGGATCTAGCAAAGCATAAACATCAATATGAAAAACACGCAACATACTAGTAACCACATCCGGGGAGGCCTCCTGCTCCTGACGGGGTGCTAAAGCATAAAACCTATTTTGACGTTGACCGTTGGCTGAACTGGTCAAGGAACCCTATTGAGGGGGACGTGCTGCTGGAGCGGCAGAACTGGCTGCTGGCATACAGGCTCCACTGACCCCTAATCTAGCTGAAGGGCAATCCTTGAGTCTATGTCCGGGTTTTCCACACCCAAAACAAGCATCCGACCCGACTAGGCACCTCCCGGGATGATTCTTGCCACACTTCGCACAAGTTGGAAAAGTGCGCTCTATCTACATACTACTCTGGCCTCTCGAATTTGGAGCCCTGCTCCTCTGATCCCCTCAGAATCTAGAAGGCGTACTGGCTGATGATGGTGCTGGAGTAATAGACCTATGATGAGACTGTTGACGATGTCCACCCCCCGATCTGACCTGAGAAGTCTCGTAATTGTCGGTCCTGGCCCTCCTGGCCTCTCTCTGCCTTCGATACATCGACTCCATCTACTGAGCATGCAACACAATATGGGGAAAATCTATATCCCGATAAAACATGGAAATCCTACAATCCTTAACCAAGTAGTCCTCCACTCCGTGCACAAATCAACTCACTCGAGTCCTCTAGTCTGCCACCAACTCTAGTGCATATTTAGATAGTCGGGTGAAATCCAATGTGTACTCCTAAATTGATATGTAACCCTGCTTCAAATTAACAAACTCAGCTACCTTTAGCTCCCTCATCTCCCGAGGGAAGAATCGATCCAATAATGTTGTGTGGAACTCTTCCTAACCGATAGGGCCTGCACCCACTGCCCTAGCATCTCTCCACTGTTTGAACCATATGTGGGCCACCCCCTTTAGCTGATAGTAGGCCAAATCAACACAATCTCCATTGGTCACCCCCATAACCTGGGTGATCTTTAGAATCTCCTCGATGAAATCGTGCGGATCCACATCCACCTTGGACCCAAGGAACTCCGGAGGGTTCATCCTCAAGAAGTCTCTAATTCAGGCTGCTGTCGCATTGCCATTCTGTGGGATATGCACAACATCTTGCTAGTTGACCTGAGCGGTCAAGGCCTACTCCAATATCTGGTATAGCCGCCTGAAACTCAGTGTGGGCAACTGGCTCTGGTTCCTAGGGCTCCTGAATAAGTGGGGCTTGTTGATGCCCATGATCATTGCCATCTCGTGGCCTTCACCGTTCCTATTTGTTCTTTCGTTCATTCTCCTAGGAGCCATGATTCTGCAATCGTGAATAGCATGAATTAGAAGGATAGAAGGACTTTTCATCGCACGACATAGATCATGAAAGAAGGGAACATTTCCTAAACGTCTCGTAGCCTCTTCTTCATAAGTGTGGTGCACTTCATACCCATGAAAAAGACTCCACTTAATGCGGATTTCATACACGCTAGGACACTTCAAAACCTATTGCTCTGATACCAAGTTTGTCACGATCCAAACGTAGACCCGGATCATAACATGGGACAAGGAACCCTGAGAGGCTCCAAGGCGACCCATGGAATAAGCATACATCTAACTTCATTCATTATAAACGGAAGACTAATCACAAGGCATAGCGGAAATGTAAGCATAATCATGACATATCATAACAAGAGGAATCACTTAGACATACACAAGTTGAGTACTACACACTGTCTGAAAGCCTCTATTACATGCGATGGGTTGATGGGACAGCACCCCCAACTAACTAGGATAAGTATGGAAATATAAAATATAATGAATGCCTGTCAAACAGCCCTCAGAACATGAGGATTCACTAATAAGCTGAAAGTACACACTGAGATGATCTAGATATGAGGATGAGTCTGAGAGCCGGAACCTGTATCATAAGACGATACAACATAAAAAGTACACGATCAGTACATTGAATGTACCGAGTATGCAAGGTAAGTAAAACGGACATTTAAAATATGTAAAATCTCATAAAACATCATAAGAGTAGGAAACCATGCTTATATCATAAATATCGTAACACAACATATTAAAAAGGCTCAAGGTTTTGAAAGCATCCGTAATACAATTGTAATCATGATCATAAGAGAAAAGACAACATAAACATTTCTTGAGACAACATACCTAATCATACACATGCATAAATCATAAGGAACAGTGGAATATTCTCTTAACCGGCATACCCCATATGAGCACACATGAAGCACGACTTGTGACCCTAGTCGGGAGGGTGTTCGTACCTTGCCAAGGGTAGAACCATGAAAGGCGTGATCACACATGAAAAGGGTCATTTGGTCTGAGGACAGTCACAAGAGAGGTTCCAACATACCTACAATGGCACGTAGTTTATGAGATCCGGGGTAGAACCTAGGCCCCGAACCTACTCGTTGTTCGATACTACTCCTAAAACATATATAGTGCTCATAGTATAATATGCATGAATTCATGGGCTAGTTGAATCATGATAATCATAAACATACTTATACATACATGAACTAGCCATGACAAAAGGACCGTGAGTCGGCCAAAACATACTTCATAAATCATAGGGTTCATGCATACTTGTAGATCATGCATATAACTTGTAAATCATCAAATCATGATGGGTAACTAGATAAATCCATATTTAAAATCATAAAACATGTTGGGCTTTTAAATATCATCAATCAAAGAGAAGATCATAAATCGATTCATCATAGATCATGCTTAAATAGGCTTGATTTAGTAGAAATGGAAATCAATAATTTTATAAGCGAGAATAGTTGTAAAATCTGATCAAAATCTATAAAATATGATGGGAATCACAAATCATAATAACTCATTAACAAATCATTAGATTTTCACTAAAAATTAAATTAAAACCCCAATAGATTTTTGGTAGATTTCCATAAATTACTAGAGAATGGGCATGGGTGTGAACGGAAACGCCCATTCGTAACTCTACATACTCGGGTAAGATTAGATTCTAAAGTTCTTAAATTCCCAAGGATGAATTGATAGGGAAAAGCTTGAGGAATAGCTTGATCTCTCCAAAATTTCTCCTAATATGCATTCATGGGAATGAGCTATGCAATAGGGACTTAACCTACCTTAAAATGCCTAGAAAATACATGAAACGATGTAGTTTATGACCTTATAACATGGAAAGGTTGAAAATGCCCTTAATGAATTTAGCCTAAAAATTTGTACAGGTTAACCAACGGGCGTACCAATGAGTCGTTGGAAGCTACCACGACTAGTGGTATGGCTCGTCGTCTGCACTGCATAGGCCTTGCTTCCGGAGTCAAACCACAGCTAGACAGGATGACTCATCCTTTGGTTCAATGGGTCGTTGAGTCGATCATTGCTTGACCCTCTAAAATTTCTGAACTTTCTCACGATGAGTCTCACCTCGACTCATTGTTTCCTCAAACGGGTCGTGGTGTCCTTCCGTTAAGTCCACTGGAAATTTGACCATGTAGACAATGACTACTGACAGCGAGTCGTTGCTACTTATGATGGGTCATTGGGTAACCCGTTATTTCCCAAAATGCTAAAGTTCATGTCTCACCACGACAACAAGACAATGACTCATTGTTTCCCACAACGAGTCATTACATCAGTCGTTGCTTCCACTGCCACCCAGACTCTTGAAACTATGACTGGTAATAATGGCTCGTGGTTTCCAACCATGACTCATTACACCTCTTGTTCTGTGATGTTCTTCTCAGTTTCAGTAGTTTTCAACTTTTAACTCCCAAGTCTACTCTTAGACACTTCCGGGGTATTATAAGCTTGCCCCAAGTGTGGAAAGAATCACCCAAGAGAGTGTTCAAGGTCAAGAGGGCTATTTTGGTTGTGGACAGCTTGCTCATCAACTTAAGGAATGCCCGTCAGTGGGACGGGGAAGGTTACAATCCACCACCTCAGCAGCACCAACAGGCTGACCAACTCAGCAGGCTAATACATCAGGTAGGGAGGGCGTTCAATGTCAAAACCATTTTTATGCATTATCATTTCGTTAGGATCAAGAGAACTCACCGGATGTGGTCACGGGTATATTCTGTCTTTTCCACCTAGATGTATATGCCCTTTTTGATCTGGGGTCCACACTATCATTCATGACTCCCTACGTAGCAGTCCAGTTCGATATCAGTCCAAAGGTCCTCTCAGAACCATTTTCAATCTCCACCCCAGTTAGCGAGTCAGTTAGAGCCAGCTGGGTGTATAGAAACTGATCAATCTCAGTCTTTAATAAAGTCATTCCAGCTGACCTTGTAGAGTGAGTCACGGTCGACTTCGACCTCATTCTTGGCATGGATTTGTTACACTCCGGTTATGCCTAAGTCGACTGTAGAACTAGAGTTGTCAGGTTTTAGTTCCCTAATGAGCCAGTTCTAGAATGGACGGACAGTAGTTCAGCGGCTAAGGGTAGGTTTATTTCCTATATTAAGTCAAGGAAGCTTATATCTAACGGATGTATTTACCATCTAGTTCGGGTCAAGGATTACAACTCTAAAACCCCAACTATCCAGTCAGTCCCCGTTGTTAGTGAATTTCCAAATGTTTTCCCTGAAGATCTTCTCGGAGTTCCTCCTAAACAAGAAATCGACTTCGGTATAGACCTTATTCCAGATACTTAGCCCATCTCCATTCCTCCTTATAGGATGGCTCCGGTTGAACTTAAAGAGTTTACGGAGAAGCTAAAAGATCTTCTTGATAAGGGTTTTATCAGACCCAGTATCTCTCTCTGGGGTGCTCCAATGCTATTCATATGAAAGAAAGATGGTACCTTTAGAATGTGCATAGATTACCGTTAGTTGAACAAGGTCACAATCAAGAACAGGTATCCCCTACCTAGAATTGATGACCTGTTCGACCAACTTCAGGGAGCCAATTATTTTTACAAAAAAGATCTCAGGCCAGGGTATCACCAACTAAGGGTCAGAGAGTGTGACATACAAAAAACTACTTTCAGGACTCAGTGTCACGATCCGAATGTAGACTCAGATTGTAACTCGGGACAAGGAACCCCAGAGAGGTCAGAAGTCAGTCCATGGCATAACCATACGTCTAACTTCATATCACTTAAGGTAGAAGACTGAACATGTGACCTAGCAGAAACATAACGTAACATAGCATAGCATGACATTTGGAAAATACTTATAAATACACATTAGTTGAGTACTACAAATGGTCTGAAAGCCTCTATCACACAAGATGGGTTGATGGGACAACATCCCCAACTAACTCGGAAAAAATGAAACTAAAGAACATCATAATCTGAACATATGGCCCTTGGAATATGAGGACTCACCAAAAAGGCTTATAGCTAACTCTGAGATAGACTAATGATGGAGATGAGCTTGAGAGTCGGGTCCTCTATCATGAAATGATACAACATAGAAAGTATGCGGTTAGTACGTGGAATGTACCGAGTATGCAAGGTAAGTAAAACGAACATTTAAAATATATAAATCTCATAAATGATCATAAGAATAGGACATCATGCTCATATCATAAATATCGTAACATAACATAAGGCTCAAGGTTTTCAAAACATTCGTAATACAATCGTAATCATAATCATAAGAGAAAAGATTTATTTAACATGACTTGAGCCAATATACATAGTCATAAATATGCATAAATCATGAGGAACAGTGGGAGATTCTCTTAACCTACATACCCCATATGAACACACATGGAGTCCAATTTGTAAACCTAGTCGGGAGGATGTTTGTACCTTTTCTAGGGGTAGAACCATGAAGGACGTGATCACATATGAAAAGGGCCATTTGGTCCAGGTGACAGTCACAAAGGAGGTCCCAACATATCCTACGGTGGCACGTAGTTTATGAGATCCGGGGCAGAACCTAGGCACCGAACCTACTCGGTGTTAAATACTACTCCCAAAACATATATAGTGCTCATAGTATAATATGCATGAATTCATGGGCTAGTTAAATCATTATAATCATAAACATACTTGTAAATATGTAACTAGCCATGACATAAGGCCCGTGAGTCGGCCAAAACATAATTCATAAATCATAGGTTTCATGCATACTTGTAGATCATAAATATAACTTATAAATCATCAAATCATAATGGGTATTTGAATAAATTCATATTTCAAATCATAAATCATGCTGGATTTTAACTATCTACAATTTAAGTAAAGATCATAACCCGATTTGTCATAGATCATACATAATTAGGCTTAATTTAGTAGAAATCAAAATCAATAATTTTATTTAAAAAATAGTTTTTAAATATGATCAAAATTAATAAAATATGATGTAAATCACAATTTAGAACAACCCACTGATAAATATTAAAATTCCACAAGATTTGAGTTAAAACCCCATGAAATTTTTTATCAATTTTTCATAAATTAATAGAGGTTGGGCATGGGTGGAATAGAAACACTCATTCTAACCCTACATACCTGGGTAAGATCAGATTTCAATGCTCTTTGAATGCCCAAGGGAGAATTGATGAAGAAGAGCTTGAGAATTGACTTGATCTCTCTTAATTCTTCCTAATTTTGCATGCATGGGAATGACTATGCAGGGGGGACTTAACTTATCTTAACCTTCCCAAAAAATAACATAAAATGACGTAGTTTAAGGCCCTAGAGCATCGGAAAGATGAAAATACCCTTAATAAAATTTCCCTGAATATCTGCCCTGGTCGATCCCACGGACGTACCTATGAGTCGTTGGAGGCTACCACGACTTGTGGTATGATCCGTCGTCTACACTTCCCAAACCTGACTTCGGATTCTAGCCACACTCAACAAGACAATTCGTGGTTTCTTCTCACGGGTTGTTGGACCGGTCGTTGTTAGCTTCCTGAAAATTCCTGAGTTTCCCTTACAACGAGCTTCACCACGACTCAAGTATCCTATAACGAGTTATGGTATCCATCTATTAGGTTCACTGAAAATTCAGCAATCCAACAAAGACTAGCTACCACAGGTCGTTACATAACACCACGGGTCGTAGGATGACCCGTGGCATCCCCAACTGCCAATGTCTCATACCAACCACGATTTCCAACAACGACTCGTTACATCGTCCGTACTGCACATTTTTTTTCCAGTTTCAGTCAACTTCTATTTTTTCTTGATCTGGGTCTAATCTTAGGAACTTTCGGGGTATTACAATATCTCCCCCTTGGAACATTCATCCTCGAATGTTGGAAACAAGCAGAAAAACAAAGGCATGCAATCATTACACCCAACTACTGATCATCTAACCCTAAAACTAACGGAATGACTATCTCCGATTCAACCCACATAGCTAAACTGATTTCATGTTTCACATACACATCCATATACATAAAATAAACTTGAAGACATGAACTGAACATGAAAACTAAATAGAGTTTTATGGAAAAACTAATACCTCAATTCGGGAAGGAGCTGGTAGGGAATAAATGTGGGTATTTAGCCATCATATCCGCTTCGGCTTCCCACGTAGCTCCTTTAACGTGTTGATTCCTCCATAGCACTTTAACTGAAGCTACTTCTTTATTCCTTAGCCTCCGAACCTTATGATCTAATATTTCCACTGGAACCTCCTCATAGTTAAGGCTATCTTTTACCCAACGCTGTCCACCGGGACTACTAGAGCTGGATCTCCCAAACATTCCTTCAAAAGCGATACATGAAACACAGGATGCACGAAAGATAAATCTGAGGGCAACTCCAATTCATATGCCACTTTGCCAACTCTTCTCACAATCCGGTAGGGGCCAACATAGTGGGGACTAAGTATTCCTTTCTTCTCAAACCGCATCACTCCCTTCATGGGAGACACTCTCAAAAATACCCAGTCATCAACTTCAAATTCTAATTCTCTTTTTCTCACGTCCGCATTAGACTTTTGGCGACTCTGGGAAATTTTTAGCCTGTCCCCTATCAACTGAACCTTCTCCATTGCCGCATGAACTGAATCTGACCCTATCATAGCTGCCTCACCAACCTCAAACCATCCGATGGGCGATGTACATCTCTACCCAAAAGAGCCTCGAACAGTGCCATTTGAATGCTGGAGTGATAGCTATTATTGTAAGCAAACTTGATCAGGGGAAAGTGATCATCCCAGCTACCTTTGAAGTCCATCACACATGCTCTCAACATGTCTTCGAGAGTCTGGGTTGTCCGCTCCGCTTGACCATCCGTTTACGGGTTAAATGTTGTGTTGAGTTTAACATGAGTACCAAGCCCTTTTGAATGACCTCCAAAACTGTGAAGTGAATTGAGTACCTTGGTCTGAAATGATGGATAAGGGCACTCCATGCATTCGAACTAACCCCCGGATATATAGTTTGGCAAAATCCTCCGTCGAGTCCGTGGTTTTAACTGGTAGAAAATGTGCATCCTTGGTCAACCTGTCTACCACAACCCAAGTGGAATCATATTATTAATGAGTACAAGATAAACCTGTGATGGAATCCATATTAATCTCTTCCCACTTCAAAGTACACCTCCCGGCCTTTGATGCTCAACCTTTACTTGCTAACAGTTCGGACACTTGGCTACGAATTCTGCAATATCCTTTTTCATGCCATTCCACCAATGGATTTCCCGTAAGTCAAGGTACATCTTGGGGGCACTCGGATGGATAGAGTACCTGGATCCATGAGTCTCATGCAGCATCCGGCTCCTCAAATCATCAACATCTGGAACACCTAGGAGACCCTGGTACTGAAGCACACCATCTCCCCCTTTGGAGATGACCTCTACCTTCTGCTCCTAAACGACTTCCCCCAACTTCACCATGCTAGGATCCTCGTCTAGTCTAGCTTTTACATCAATCACGAAGGACGATTCTGATTCATTCTGAACTACCACACCACTATCGATCGAGTCGACCAAACGAACTCCTACAGTTCACGCTAAGAATTATGAACTGCCAAGCCCCCTGAGTTTCCATACTTTATTCTTAAGATCATGCAAAATATGCAATGCGCTTGAATCCACCCGGAATCCATCTAAAATCCATCTGAAATCCTCCGGTCACAACCTAAATACGCATTCCAATCCTGAAACCCACTCCGAACTGGTCAGAACCATCAAGTTACCCACATAAGGTTGTTTGACCTCGAATTGACCATGGTCACACCTAGCTTCCTCAAAGCTCATAAATTCAACCCAAGGTTCAAATCACTCCTTGAATTACCTTGTAATCCATGCAAACTACCTGGATAAATCATAGATTACCATCCGGAACCAACAAAGCTTTCAGAATCCCAATTCGAGCTTGACGACCTAGATCGTTGACTTAGGTCAACCCCTCAAACTTCAAACCCTTCAAAAAATTGAAAGTCTCACCCAATATTTATTAAGTCATCTCGGAATGATTCCATCCACTTCCGCAAGTCATGAATAATAGAGTAATGATACAGAAAGGTTCAACCTAGGAAAACAAATTGACAATCACAAATTGACCATGCGGTTTGCTACACATCCAGGCTTGGTTAATAACTGGGCTTCCTATAGTATGTCCGATATCTATGGCGGGGATAGGGAGTTATCCTGAACGTACACATCTTAAACATCATTTCCATAATGGGGACATCCATAGGGTTTAGAGTAAGGGAATCATGAGCGCGAATCATGTAAGAAGTCTAATCTTGGCATATACTTGACATAGCACCATCTTATGAGCCGATAGAACAAATCTTGGGGGCTGAGTTCATAGGGCTGAGCATGCTAAGAGACATGAGTTCACATACACAGCGAGGGTCATGACATGAAGCCGAATGGTTAATATTGGGATCGCGGACGATGGGGTTGCCTGTCACCTTAGGGTTCTAAACGTAAGCGTAAGTCGAGCATAGCATCGAGCGTTACGTAAGGGAACATCTAAAGGAGAAAGAATGGACTACCCCCAAGTGCTATATATAGAACTTCCTTACTATAAAACAGAAGACCTGACTGGGCCCTACACTTACCATTTTCTTTCCTTCCACGAAATAAACCTCATCTTAAAATACACAAAGGGATTTTTTCCTCTTACAGTAGTTGTCGAAACTAACAATCATGGTAGGTTCGAGGGGAAAACTTATAATATACCTGGGACTACATCTGAGGCTGACTGCCACTGGCTCTTGGTACCTGTGCTACTAGGATGGGAGATTTGCTAGAGCTGCTGGTCCGACAATTGGCACAGCGGCTCTACCCTTGCCCTTGTTGGCCTTTGGGCAATTCCTGCACATATGCCCGGCTTCCCTACATCGGTAACAAGCATCGGAACCTACCAAACACCGACCCATGTCTGTTTTACCACATTTCGGGCATGCCAACTGGGTAGTCATATTTCTCCCAGNACAAGCATCGGAACCTACCAAACACCGACCCATGTCTGTTTTACCACATTTCGGGCATGCCAACTGGGTAGTCATGATCGCTGGAGGGGAAATCGGGGCACGACCTTTCTGTCCATCTTGGCTGAAGGACAATCCCGATGCTTATGCCTGGAATGACCACATAGAAGCATACATCTGAACCCACCAGGAACCTTCCTAGGTGGTACTTCTTGCAATGCCTGCAAAGTGGATAAGTGATCTCTCTCATCCGAGGCTTGTACCCTCAAACTTGAGTTGGTGACTTCTGACGGGGTTGAGGGCGACTCCCAATACTCGGCCCTTGTTGGGATCCCTCCAAGTCCTCGATCTTGGGCCTTTTTCTCCTTCTCTTCTCCCCCTTACGCTCTCTACCCAAAACCGAATAACCACCCTTGGGCGAGCTCCTCTTTGTGAGTTCTTGAACCTTAGTAGCTGCCCTTTCTCTAGTAGGGTTCATAGGTGCAATAGCTTGTTGGGTAGGCTGGGTGATCATGGACCGTATCAACACTCGGACTACGGCCCCGAGTTCTTTATCCGTAACCTACCCGAACATAGGATTCATTGGGGTTGGTGGGGATGGCTAACTCCCGTTGTTGTTCGGAGACGACATGTTTCTGCACACGCATATAGCTTGAGTTAGAGGGAGGGAGAGAATCGAATTCATGGCACGAAATAGAGTCATAAAAGAAGGGGACATATCCTAAATGTCTCGTAGCCTCTTCATCATAAGTGTGGCGCTCTTCACACCCATGAAAAAGACTCTACTTAACGCGGATTTAAGACACCTTAGGACACTTCAAGTCTATGACTCTGATACCAAGTTTGTCACGACTCGAACGTAGACCCGGATCGTAACACTAGACAAGGAACCCCGGAGAGGTCCCAAGTCGACCCATGACATAAGCATACGTCTAACTTCATATCACTTAAGGTGGAATATTGAACATACGACATAGCGGAAACATAACTATAACATAGCATAGCATGACATTCTAAAAATAATTAGAAATACACATTAGCGGAGTACTACATACGGTCTGAAAGCCTCTATCAAATAAAATAGATTGATGGGAAAACATCCCCAACTAACCCGGAAAAACTGAAACTAAAGAACATCATAATCTAAACATATGGCCCTCGAAACACGAGGACTCACCAAAATGCTGATAGCTAACTCTGAGATGGACTAATGATTGAAATGAGCCTGAGAGTCGGGTCTTGTATCATGAAACGATACAACATAGAAAGTATGTGGTCAGTACATGGAAAGTACCGAGTATGAAAGGTAAGTAAAACGAACATTTAAAATATGTAAAAGCTCATAAAACATCATTAGAGTAGGACATCATGCTCATATCATAAATATCGTAACATAACATAAGGCTCAAGGTTTTTAAAACATTCATAATACAATCGCATAATCATAATAGAAAAGCTTTATTTAACATGACTTGAACCAATATACATAGTCATAAACATGCATAAATCATGAGGAACAATGAGAGATTCTCTTAACCGACATACCACATATGAGCATACATGGAGTCCGACTTGTAAACCTAGTCGGGAGGTCGTTCGTACCTTTTCCAGGGGTAGAACTATGAAGGGCGTGATCACACATGAAAAGAACCATTTGGTTCAAGGGACAGTCACAAAAGAGGTTCCAACATATCCTACGGTGGCACGTAGTTTATGAGATCCGGGGCAGAACCTAGGCCCCGAACCTACTCAGTGTTAAATACTAATCCCAAAACATATATAGTGCTCATAGTATAATATGCATGAATTCATGGGCTAGTTAAATCATGATAATCATAAACATACTTGTAAATATGTAAACTATCCATGACATAAGGCTCGTGAGTCGGCCAAATATAATTCACAAATCATAGGTTTCATGCATACGTGTAGATCATAAATATAACTTATAAATTATCAAATCATAAACGGTATTTGAATAAATTCCATATTTTAAATCATAAATCACACTAGGTTTGTAAATATCAATAATTTAAGTAAAGATCATAACCAGATTCGTCATAGATCATACATAATTAGGCTTAATTTAGTTGAAATCAAAATTAATAATTTTATAATCAAAATAGTTGTAAAATATAATCAAAATTCATAAAATGTGATGTAAAATCACAATTTAGAACAACCCGTTGGTAAATCATTAAAATTCCACAAGATTTGAGTTAAAACCCCATGAAATTTTTTATCAATTTTTCATAAATTAATAGAGATTGGTCATGGGTGGAACAGAAACACCCATTCTAACCCTACATACCTGGGTAAGATCAGATTTCAATGCTCTTTGCATGCCCAAGGGAGAATTGTTGAAGAAGAGCTTGAGAATTGACTTGATCTCTCTTAATTCTTCCTAATTTTGCATGCATGGGAGTGACTATGCAAGGGGGACTTAACTTATCTTAACATTCCCAAAAAATAACATAAAATGACGTAGTTTAAGGCCCTGGAGAATAGGAAAGACAAAAATACCCTTAATGAAATTTCCTTGAATATCTGCACTGGTCGATCCCACGGACGTACCTATGAGTCGTTGGAGGCTACCACGACTCATGGTATGATCCGTCATCTACACTTCCCAAACCTGACTTCGAATTCCAGCCACAACTCAACAGGACGAGTCATGGTATCTTCTCATGGGTCGCTAGACCAACCGCTGTTAGCTTCCTAAAAATTCCTGAGTTTCCCTTACAACGAGCCTCACCATGACTCGTGATATCCTACAATGAGTCGTGGTATCCATCCGTTAGGTTCACTGAAAATTTAGCAATCCAATAACGACAGGCTACCATGGGTTGTTACATCCCACCACGGACCGTAGGATGACCTGTGGCATCCCCAACTGCCAATGTCTCATACTAAACACGATTTCCAATAATGACTCGTGGTTCCCAACCACGAGTCGTTACATCGTCCATCCTGCACACTTTTTTTCCAGTTTCAGTCAACTTTCATTTTTTTTTATCCCAGGTCTAATCTTAGGCACTTTTGGGGTATTACACTCGATATGGTCACTACGAGTTTGTTGTTATGTCCTTCGGACTAACTAATGCCCCTACAGTCTTTATGGACCTGATGAACAGAGTCTTCAAACAGTATCTGGATATGCGTCATTGAATTTATCAAAGACATTATGGTATACTCTAGAACTGAGGAAGAGCATGCTAATCACCTGAGGATAGTACTTCAGACACTCAGAGACCTCCAGTTGTTCGCCAAGTTCAGCAAGTACGAATTTTGGTTGAAGTCTGTGACTTTCCTGGGTCATGTGGTCTCGGGTGAGGGTATTCAGGTTGATCCTCAAAATATAGCAGCAGTAAAAGACTGACCTAGACCTACCTCCCCAACCGAAATCAGAAACTTCTTGGGTCTAGCCGGGTATTACCGACTCTTTGTGGAAGACTTTTCTTCTATAGCATCTCCTCTGAATAAGTTGACTCAGAAGAAGGTGAAATTCAATGGTCAGATGTGTGTGAGAAGAGTTTCTAGGAGTTAAAAACTCGACTCACTATTCTCCAGAGTTGACCCTACCAGAAGGATCAGATGGATTTGTAGTATATTGTGATGCTTCCAGAGTTGGACTTGATTGCGTTCTAATGCAGAGGGGCAAGGTGATAGCATATGCCTCCAGACAGCTCAAAATTCATGAAAAGAATTATCCGACTCATGACTTGGAGTTGGCAGCGATGGTGTTTGCATTTAAAATATGGAGACACTATCTGTATGGGGCTCATGTGGATGTTTTCACCGATCAGAAGAGCCTTCAGTATGTATTCAGTCAGAAGGACCTAAATCTTCTTCAGAGAAGGTGGTTAGAGCTCTTGAAGGATTATGACATGAGCATGCTATATCACTCGGGAAAAACCAATATGGTGGTTGATGCCCTAAGCAGAGTGTCTATGGGTAGCATGGCTCATGTTGAGAAAGGCAAAAAGGAATTGGCGAAAGATATTCACCGACTAGCTCGGTTAGGGGTGCATTTGGTTCACTCAGCTAAGGGTGGAGTGGTAATGCAGAGCTGGTCAGATTCCTCTTTGGTTGTTGAAGTTAAGTCCAAACAGGATGAAGATCTGATCTTACTTAAACTTAAGGAAGCGGTTCTCAGAAAAGAGGTTGAGGCTTTATCCAAAGGGGGAGATGGTGTGCTCCGTTAGTCTGATTGTGTGTACCGGACGTCGGTGACTTGAGACAACAGTTATTGGCTGAAGCACATAGTTCGAGGTACTCAATCCACCCTGGTGCTACTAAAATGTATCGTGATTTGAGGGATATTTACTGGTGGAACGTCATGAAGAGAGACATCGCCGAATTCATAGCTAAGTGCCCGAACTGCCAGCAAGTCAAGGTAGAGCACCAAAGACCGGGAGGTATGACCCAGGATATCAGCATACCCACGTGGAAGTGGGAAGAAGTGAACATGGACTTTATTACGGGTCTGCCTCGAACTCGTCGGCAACATAATTCTATCTAGGTAGTAGTAGACCGGATGACAAAGTCAGCACATTTTCTCCCAGTTAAAACTACAGATTCAGCTGACGACTATGCTAGGATTTATATCTGGGAGTTGGTTAGACTTCATGGTGTGCCATTATCCATAATTTCATACTGAGGTACTCAGTTCACCTCACATTTCTGGAAGTCTTTTCAGAAGGGACTTGGTACCCAGGTCAAGCTCAGCACAGCTTTTCACCCACAGACAGATCGGAAAGCTGAGTGAACTATTCAGACCCTAGAAGATATGTTGAGAGTGTGCGTGATCGATTTCAAGGGCAGTTGGGATGCCTCTTATCGAGTTTGCATACAACAACAGCTACCACTCCAGTATCCAGATGGACCCTTTTGAGGAATTGTATGGTAGGAGGTGCAGATCTCCTATTGGATGGTTTGAGGTTGGTAAAGCTGCTAAAATTGAGCTAGACTCAGTTCATGAAGCTATGCAAAAGGTACAGCTCATCAGGGAAAGATTGAAAACAGCTCAGAGATGTCAGAAATCTTATACTGATGTGAGGAGAAGAGAATTAGAGTTTGTTGTGGATGACTGGGTCTATTTGAAAATTTCACCCATGAAAGTGGTGATGAGATTTGGAAAGAAGGGAAAGCTCAGCCCGAGATATGTAGGACCCTACCAAATTATAAGGCGAATTGGCAAGGTGGCTTATAAGTTGGAATTACCTTCAGAGTTGATGTCTGTGCACCCTGTATTCCATGTATCACGTGAAGAAGTGCATCGGTGATCCAACTTCAATTATGCCATTGGACAGTGTAGGAGTGAAAGATAGTCTCTCATATGAGGAGGTTCCAGTCCAGATCCTTGACCGTTAGATTCGTAAGCTGAGATACAAGGAGGTAGCTTCAGTCAAGGTTTTATGGAGAAATTAGCATGTTGAGGGAGCTACATGGGAGGCTGAAGCAGATATAATGGCTAGATATTGTTCCCTTTCGACTCAGTTTCATTTCAAGGTATCAACTCTTTTCCCAAAACTGCTTCTAGTTCGTATGTCTCAATTTCGTTCATGTAAATGAATATGTGCATGATTAGTGAATTCAGTTCAGACTTGTGATTTAGTTCAGGGATAGTCAGTCCGCTAGTTTTCAGCTTTCATAATTAGTATTTATGTATAAGGATTGCCAGTCTCTGCTTTCCTGTGTGTTTTCCAACATTTGAGCATGAATGTTCCCAAGGGGGAGATATTGTAATGCCCCGGAAACTCAAAGACTAGACTCGGGACTTAAACTAGAGAAAACTGGAAAATCTGCACCAAGTCACTGAATGAGTCATTCTTTGACCCGTGGGGAATGACCATGAGTCGTTAAGTGACTCATGGTGAGGCCTGGGAGCTTAGTTTGAAATTTTGTGTATGGGTGACCATGAGTGTGACCACGAGTCAGGTCAACCCCCATGAGTCGTGATATGACCCGTGGTCAAGAATTATATAAAACCAGGAAAGGTTAGGCAGTGCACCTAACGAATTGTCACCACGAATCATGGTCCATGCCAAGACCCTTTAGGTGACTTGTGGTCAGGACTCGGTCAAGAGTTAGAGGAGGTTGACACTGTACCCAACGGGTCCTCACCATAACTCATTTGGGACACCACGAGTCGTGGTGTCACC
>JACEIK010005757.1:25949-36284 GCA_018107945.1 Datura stramonium
CACCTGGAACTCCCCACAAGTAACATCACGAATCATAATTGGTGTACTTATTAGAGGGGTTAAACGTTTTCTTTCCTCATTCCCCACTCAGACCTTCAGAAAAGAAATCATAAAATTCTCTCAGGAACTCTCAGAGCAAGAACTAGGGTAGTCTACTTCTTCTTAGATTCTCAAGAAATTCTTCGGGCTTCTTCACCAGGTATGTGGGAATTCAACAAGGGAATAATTCTTCCCTTGTGTCCCAAAATTCCTCCCTACTTTTCTCTATCAGTTCAAGGCCTGAAATTATCGTTTGTTAAGAAATTCTTAACCAGTCTTCATCTAATTCATGTGGAGTGTTATTTCATGTTATCTATAGATATTTTCCTCCAGTTTGTGACTAAAATGATGCTAAATCTTGTGGAGTGAAATTTAGCCTTACTTCTTGAACTAGAAAATCTTAAATTTTTCATTAGTGCTTGAATATCAAAATTTTGCTTGGATTTATTGATGTTGTGGACTCCCATGTTGTTAGTAGCGTTGAAACTAAATCAGATTATTGTCAGTTCATTTAGTAAGAATGTTAGAATCCTCAGTGTCAGTCAGAAAATGTCAGCTGATCAGTTTGACTACAAAAATTCCGAGTTGTTAGTAGTACCTCCGTAGTTATCAAATTCAGAATTCAGTTTTTATTGGTCCACTAGGCGGTCATGATACTTTAGATAAACAGCTCTGACTTGCCTTAGGGCCCCAGTTTCAGATTTTAGTTTGTTCTGTAGACGGTTACAATGCTTCCAGATAAGAAGCTCTGACCAGTCTTAGAATTCAGTTTCAAAATCTGGTCCAATAAGACCCACAGGGTTCTTTCAGATATGTATCCTTGACTGGTCTTGGGCCCCAGTTTTGAGCTATCAGCTTAGAATTCAGTCTAGGACTATCCAAAGGGAGTAGGACATAGCACCGAGGGACCAGGGTTCCAGCGTACCCAGGTTCCCAGAACTACGTTGCCACCGTAGGTGACAGTATTTATTGGCTTGATTGGCCCCAAACTCTTGTGATCACCCAGTTCATGCCTTTATACCCTGGCAAGATATATTGGGTCCTACCGAGGGGGTGTATACATCAAACTCCACGTCTAGCTCACATGGTTATATGTCGGTTATAGACTCTCCCACTAGTCTGTTCAGTCTAGTTTAAGATCAGTATTCCAAATTTAGAACATGCTTTGACTATCAGATAGGGTCTTTTAGACCATCTCAGTTATTTTGGTTATTTAGTTCAGTAGCTTTAGTTGGTCATTGCATGTCTTTTCAGTTCAGCATTTTTATTCCATTGTGTTATGTTTCTCTCACTTACTCAGTACATTCAAAGTACTGACGCATATATTTATGATGTATCATTTTATGATACAGCTACAGGATCTCAGTCTAAGCCTCGTTAGTTGACTGCTCGCCAAAGACCTCAGCTATTCTAGTTGGTGAGTCCTCATTCTTCGAGGACGGAGATTATTTACTTCAGTTATATTTTCCTTCCTTCTATTTAGATTTGGAGTTAGCTGGGGGTTTGTCCCAGCAACTCATCAGTCATAGTGGCTTTCAAAAGCAAATTGGTTTTGTTTCAAACTTGTAGCTTTGTTCTAATATGTTGAAATATTATGAACCAGCTTTATTTCTTTCAAGTATTTATATTTTTGCCTCAAACTTCCATTATATAGTTGCATGTTACTTAGAATGCTAGTTTATGATAGACCAGGGCTTGACTTGGGGTTACTCGTGACTCCAAGTACCATGTCCCGTCCAGGGTGTATGCTCGAGGCGTGACAAAAGTAAGCTTCGACTTGATAGTAAGGACAACATGCTAAATTATGATTGTGAGATTGTCATAAACATCAGTTATTCATCATAAGCTGAAGTATAATGACCTAAGGTTTTGAAAGTAAAATCATGATTTATCATGTTTGAAACATAAATGAATGCTCATAATCTGATCAATGGGTCAATTACACAATAAACCATGATATCATAAATCCTTTACATAAATAACTTAAAACGTGAGGCTGTCATGACCCGAACGTATACCCAAATCGTAGACACGGGACAAGGGACCCCGAGAGACCCCAAGTCAATCCATGGCTCGTGCATTTAACTAACCTCATTTAAATAAACGGAATAATAAGCATAAAACATCAAGGAAACATAACCATGACATAACATCAGGAAATACCAACATTTACATAAGTTGAAAATTACTCATTTTTCCGAAAGCCTTTAGTACATAAGATGGGTTGATGAGGGCTAGAGCAGCAATCTTATTACTTCCGGCTGACTGAAAGGGAGAATAAGACTCTTTATTTGCCTTAGTTTGCGAAAGACCCCCGGTTCGATCCTTCCCAGTAAAACGCGGCGTGTTCGAATTTTGATCTCTTTTACGCGACAACATCCCCAACTAACCCGAGCAATACTGAAACATAATCAACAGGAAAGTTTATCAAACGGCCATCGGAACATGAGGACTCACCAACAAGCTAATATCGTAGACTGGGATGGACTAGGGATGAGGATGAGCCTGAGATCTGGACCCTGTATCGTGAAATGATACAACATAGAAAGTATGCGGTCAGTACATGGAATGTACTGAGTATGCAGGGTAAGTAAAACAGACATTTTAAAAGTAAAGTAATCTCATAAATAGACATAGGAGAAGTACATCATGCTTGCATCAAAATCTTCGTAATAAAACATAAGGCTCAAGGCTTTTAAATCATGCATTATCATAATCGTAAATAACTTTATCATAATATAACTTGAGCCAATAACATAAACATAACAATGCATAAAATATGCAGAACAATGGGAGGACTCGTCATAACCGACACTATCATGATAGAGCCTTTCATGATGCCCCACTGTCTCGCTCAAGTGGGCAGAGCCTAACCTGGCTTGCCAGGCGAGGGTCATGCATAAGACGTGATATCACATTTGAGGTGATCATTATCAATACATCATAACATTTACAAACCCATGGTGGCACGTGGTTATGAGACACCGGCATAGTCCTTTGAACGCCGGGCTGCTCGGTGCTAGACACGGCTCCCAAAAATATGCATATAGGCTCATACATAAATCATTAACATCATGCATTAAAATTCATTGGCTAAGATATAACATTTATCATCATTGATCCCCTTTAAAACATGCTTAGCCAATAATCAAGGCCCTATTTATCGGCCAACATCATAATCGATAAATCATGAAATTCGTTTCATAAATCACAAATCATTCCTTATCATGTGGGAATTGCGCAATACTTCATCATACTCAATTCTTTCAAAATATACTCATAAACATGGGTAACTTGGATTCATGCATTTCCATAATCAATAAACTTAAAATAATGAATATTCATCATAAATCATAATTTCCATGAACTTCAATAAATGGGCAATTTAGATTTAAAAAGATTGAAACATGATTTTGAAGAAAATAATATGAAACCTACCCATCATGCATATTTCAATAAATAAAACTCCATTAAAACATACCCATAAGGAAAAATCACATTGACATGCTTTGGGTAAAACCCCATGGAATTTGGTTAGGAGAACTCATGACTTTAATCGAAATTGGGCATGGGTGGGGAAGAATTCCACCCATTTTAAACCCTACATACCTTGGAATAGATGGACTTAAAGTTCCATGTGCACCTGTAAGGAATTTGAAGAAAATTTTGGGAAGAAGGTCTTGAATCTCCCAAAAACCTCTCTAAAATCCTTGCATGAGAATGGGCATGCAATAGGGACTGAACTCCTCTTATCACACTCAGAAAATATCCAAAACGACGCAGTTTAGGCCTTAGGGATGTAGAAAATTATGGAAACGCCCTCATTAAAACACAGGAAACATCTGGTCACCAGTCCTCACGAGGGACCTAACGGGTCGTTGCCACAGGGCACGACTCATGGCTTTGATCCGTTGAGTCCACTGCCCAAAACTCTAAGGAAACCCCACGGGTGACTTCACAAGTCGTGAGATCAGACCATGACTCATGGTCACCTTCGTGGCCTACACTACGCATCCCAATATTGCCAATCCTCCAGGGTTGACCACAGGTGACCTCACGAGTCGTGAGGTCTGACCACGACTCGTGGTCAAGCCCGTGGCCTTCTCACTCAGACCTTGCCAAACCAAGATGACCACGAGTCACTTCACGACTCGTGGTCACTCCTCACGACTCACCTCACGAGTTGTTCTGTGACCTGGTGCGAATTTTTAGTTTTTCTCCGTTTTTACTTTCGGGTCTGATTGTTGGGTCCCCGGGGTATAACAGAGGCACAGCGGGAGACTTCATCATAATCAACACTATGATGAATGAGTAAATGATGCCCTAACTATCTTGTTCAAGTGGGCAGAGCCATCCTAAGCTTTTCCAGAGCAAAGAATGATAAAGACGTGATATCACTTGTGAGCATGATCCCAATAGCGTAAGGGAGACACTCTCAACTGGAGAGGACCCCTTAGTCTAGGGGAAAGAAAAATACTCTCAACTGGAGAGGAACCTTTAGGCTAGGGGAAAGGGAGACAACTCCTTATCCTACTGTGGCACATCGTTCTGAGACCTAGGAATTGTTTACATTATAGAAAAAGAAGGAGAGGGTCGTTGAACTCCGACCTACTCAGTGCTAGATACTGCTCCAAAAACATGCATATTTCTCATAAACATAATTATAAAACATACTTGGTTTTGCATAGGCTAGTTGAAAATATGAAAATCATAATCATATTTTTCATACGTAAGCTATCCATGAAAACAATGATGTTGAGTTAACCATGATACATAAGCTTGAGATTCAATAAATTCATGCATACTTAAATAAATCATCATAACTTGAAATCATAGGTTCATAAGAATTCATAAGATCATATAATTGAGTAAAATCATCATAAACTTGAAAATATAGATTCATGAGAGATCTTAGAAGAAAACATGTAATCATAATCTTATAGATTGAATCATAAGATACTTGAATTCATAAGAAATCATAAAAGGTTTCATGAGAATTTCTAACCCTAGAATTTCAATAAATCATGCTTGAAGACTTGAAATCATGAGATAGAGATGAAATTGGCCAGGAGGATGGAAGAAATTCTTCATTCATGACCCTACATACCTGGGTTATATGATTCCCTAACTTGTCTTGAAGATCCAAAAGAAATTGAGAAGGTGGAGATGATGAACCCAAGCTTGCCTTGAGAGGGGAAATCCAATCTACGGTGTTTTTGAATAGAGTGGGGTTTAGTCTAAGTTTAACCCTTAAATCAGATCTTTAGGAAGCCTAAAGTAATGCCACTTAGGAGTTGAAAGTATAGGATTTTATCAAAATAACCCAAACTACCGAAATAAATTCTGTAACTAGCAGAACCAATGACCAAAGCAACTGGTAGTTGGTCCATACAATGGCCAGTTGTATCCTGTCTTTGCTTCTTGCTCTGCCTCAGAATCACTCTCTGAACCTGCTCCAACATTTAGAAACAACAATTGATACAATCAAGCAATGGGATATATAATCCACTCATTGGTTTTTGGAAGTTTTCGACATTTTTCAGAAGTTCGATACCATGAGGCACAACCAAGGACTCGTGGATTAGCCATTTTGATGGTCGTCCAATGACTCAGGTGCCATTCCATACTGGTTTTGACTGCAAATTTTGGATATGATCTTAGGGGCTTTTTGGGGTATTACATAAGTACACAATTACACCAACGCGTATTCACCCCTGAACATGCACTACAATTTTCCGCACTCAAACTTAATAATCAATTCATCAACTTTACAATTCCTACACTGATACCTTCATCTCGCTGCGATGGCCACTTGAGCGCTACCTCGATCCCATTGCAACAAAGGCACACCCGTTGCAGCGATAATCCGATTAAGCTGTGTCTCGACATTCCTAAATCTTCTCCTCTTCAACTTCCCCTTAACCATCACCTGCTTCAATTTTCATTATATTAAACCTATTTCAATTTCCAATATTTATTCAACTACTCTGCGATATTATACCTACACTAGTTATCATTTATTTAGCCATCATTAACTTTCAATAAACCATCTTATCCTTGGCAATATCTTAGCTCTGCGCCTATTAGTGGAACCACTCTCCCATTTAGGATCAATCCAACATGAATTTTATGGACTCGATTACCCATTTATGAAACTAATAATCAAAATTAACCTAGCATAATTTTATTAGACTTATCCCAATTCGAACCATCACCAAGCATTACGTGTAACAACTAACAACATAAACATACATTTATAAACAATCATCAAGTAATAGAATTGAACCATCATCTATAAATAATCAATCATACAAGTGGAGTCATGTCCATATAGGTATATATCTGCACCTCCCCGGTCTCACTTTTTATCTCTCACATCATGTCAGAATTATGCCGGTATATCACATATCACATATGTATACATGAACATCTATCACACATTTGTATATCTTTACAGACATACCATAGGGTCTTATTTCTGGCCTTCTAGTCATAACCTGCAGGGTACTTTAGAAATTCATTTACTATATTAGTGTAGTACCTGCTTTCACTCATCTTCACGTCCGGATAGTCACCTTAGACACAATCCACTAGTATCATAATTGCTCGCCCAGATGCTCACCTCAGGCACGAGCCACTCATATACAAGTATTTGTACACATGTACAGTCACACTAAACTCATCCAAATACTCACCTTGGACATGAGCCTCTCAATCCAAGGTAAGGATATGTTACCCGCTCATATTCAGCATCTTTCATCATGCTCTTAATCAATCACCACTTAAGAAGGATTACTAGCACCTCAATTGCCACGATTTCACTTAAAGTTTAGGAATAATATTTACGATTCAATCATTTTAGAGTTCATTCAAACAACATGATTAAAAAACTATAAGATTCATTGCAATCATTATCTGAAGACCATTCAAATACATCAATCAAGTCATCAAAACCCAAGACATTAGTCACATTCCCGTTCCACACATTTTTGAATTACATCTAATAGGGTAGATTCTCGAAGCATGTCTGTTATACCCTGGGAGCTCAAAGATCAGACCCGAGAGTTGAAATAGGAAAAAATTAAAAGTGATGTTGCAGACTCAGGATGAGTCGTGGGACGACTCGTGAGGACAGCCCACGAGTTGTTAGGTGACTCATGGAGGAGGCCAGCGAGGAGTTGGGAAGTTTGGAGAAAAGGATCCCCACGGGCATGGAAACGACTCATGGTCAGACACCACGAGTCGTTAGGTTAGCTTTGGGGTGAAGGAGAAGGAAAAGAGAAGGAAGAAAATAGTGTACTTCGCGAGTGGTGACCATGAGTCGTGGTTAGCCACCACGATTCGTGGGGTCCCCCGTTGCCAGCCATATGAGAAATCCTGGAGAATGAGGCAGTGTACTTAACGACTGGTGACCACGAGTTGTGATGTTAACCGTTGCGAGCCCAGGAGACAAGGCAAGGCAGTGTACTTGACGAGAAAGGTGACGAGTCGTTGCCTGGACCATGAGTCGTCAGGTCGTCCCTTAGGACCACCTGGAAGTAATTTCCTGCGAATTTAGTAACGGCCTTTTCGTAATTCCTAAGTCCCTAAAGCCTATACTACATCGTTTAAGTCTCGTTTTAGTGGGTTTAAGGAGGGCAAAACCTATTGTAAATTATTTCTTTCCATGCATACAAACTTGAGAGGTTGAGGAAGTGATCTAGAGCAAGTCTTCAAGGTTTTCATTCAATCCTTCTTGGGAAATCAAGGAAGTGGTAGAATCAATCCCTTCCAGGTATGTAGGGTTATGAGTGGGTGTCTTCTTCCACACCCATGCCCAATTTCTATCTAAACATGAGAAATTCATATGATCAAGTTATGGGGTTTCTACCTGAATGCATGAATCTTAAATTTCTTTACATGGGTATGAATTGATTATGATTTCATTATCGAATTGTGAAGCATGGGCTAATTTTATAATGATTTCAATTAAATTTATGTTTATAGTCTTATGAATGTTGAAGCCCATGGATGAGATGATCATGAAAAGTGAGATTTACTAAGTATATGTGAAAATGATGATATTTTACGATGAAAAGCATGATTTGAAGCTACCCGTGTTTATAATTATGTTTCCGATGAATTGAGTATTTCTAAGTATGATAAAGCTTTGGGCAATGTCCATATGTTAAGTTAAATGATGATTTTCCCGAACTAAGCTTATCACATTATTTTGGGGCGAAGACTCCCTAATTTTATATTTTAGCTTGTGGTATGTTTTGAGTTAAGTCTTCCTACGCATAGCTTACCACATGGTTTTGGAGCAAAGGCTCCCAAGTATGTTTTCAGCTTGTGGTATGTTTTGAACTAAAGCTTCTCATATGCATGATTTCATGTTTGAGATGTATTTGATTATTGAGCTTCGTCAATAGACGATGTTGAGCTTCATTATATATGATGTAGAGCATATGCATGTTTTTGGGAGAAGAGTCTAGCACCGAACGGGCTAAGGGTCAATCACCCTATGCCCCAGAACTACGCACCAATGTAGGATGATACTATTATACTATTGGGACCTCCCTTGTGAATTATCCCCAACCCTAATGGCCCATGATCTTGATATAGATATCATGGTAGCTTTCTTAGCCTGGAAAAGTTTTGGACGGCTCTACCCACTTGAGTGTGATAGTCGAGACCATGTAATCTCTATTGTGGTATGTCGGGTATGTGATGAGTCTCCCATTATTTTATATGATCCAGATATGCATATCCATTACTCATTATTCTTATATACTCATGCATGTCCTAAAAGCAAGGTTTGACTCAATGTTCAGCTTTTCTATAAATGTCATATTTTAGCTTTGAGTCATTTGAGTCAATTTGATGTTATAAAGCTATGTATTGTATGTTATGAAAAGATCATGATTTCAGAAATAATGCATGCAAGCCTATTCTCAGTTTACCGATGTTTATGTCTAATGAATGCATTGCCTTTAAATGATTTGACTTACTTAACGGTTTTACTTACCTTGCATACTCGGTACATTCCACGTACTGACTTCATACTTTCTATGTTGTATCGTTTCATGATACATGACCCGGCTCTCAGGTTCAGCCTCGCTCTTAGACAGCTTATCGGAGTTAGCGTCTGCTTATTGGTGAGTCCTCATCATCCAAGGACTAGACTATCTATCTTTTCCTTACGTATTTCAGTTTAAGCTAGCTAAGTTAGTTGGGTCTTGTCCGATCAACTCATCATATTTAGAGGTTATTCTGACATATGTATGTATTTCATCTTTGAATTTTATATTCGGATGTTATATTCATGCTAGACTTCCACTATAATTGTATTGTCGACTATTTAGTCTCTTGGTTGATTTAGATGTATGCTTATGTCATGGATCGACTTGGGGTCTCTCGGGACTCTTTTTTTCCCTTGTCGCGATCCGGGCCTCCGTTCGGGTCGTGACAATGTCACCTGCATGTTACACCCCCAAATTTTTTTAAAGATTATTTGATGGTTATATGTCATATTAAAGAAATTATGGATCGTATATTGTCCGTAGGTGAGGAGGGAAACATGTGCAAAGGGAAAAGCGAAGAGTATGTGAAGTTTGTAAATAATGGTAAACTTTAAATGGTCATATCTCCAAACATATAATGATCCATAAGTCACATAATATATCAAATGATAGGTATTTGAGTCTAGTTTATAGTGAAAAAAACCGCTCATCAATCGGAGTTCGGAGTAAAAAGTTATGTTCATTTGAAGACAGCATTGTTGGCTGGAAAAGCGCCCATGCGCGCGGGCGCCGAGACAGGCAGGCAGCTGGCGCGCACGCGCGAGGGCACGTCGCACGGGCACCGCCCAGCCTTCCTATATGAAGTAATTTTGAGCTAAAAAGCTCATTTATACTCCGTTTTACTTTAAAAAAATTCAAAATTCACAGAATTAAGAGCTCCATCCAATGATGAAAACAAATCCTAGGTAATAAATTGTATGGATAGGTCAAATTTTCTTATAGTCCAAGCTTGGAAATGGTTTCTTATATTGTGAGCTTCTAATTGTCGAGTTTCTGGGTTTTTGGCTGCCAAGATGCTGCATTTTTGGGTAGTAGGGAGGTGAAGTTATACCTCCATATTGGTGAGAGTTGAATAAAAAAGGAGGTGGTGTTTTTACTCTTTAAATTATCATGAATTAACAAGTTATGTTGGAAGTGAAATTGGAACTTATGTGTTGCGTGGGTGTGTCTTGTTGCTGCGGTTTGGCATCATAGTTGCTACATTTTTGGAACGGAATTTAGCTGAAGATGAACC
>JACEIK010005758.1:13219-27225 GCA_018107945.1 Datura stramonium
TTCCTACAATTTACATGAGAATGTACAAACATTGTTGGATAAACAAGGCAAAAACAATGCAATTGAGTATCACTTGGGCATATAAATATGCCCCAGATCAGTAGTCATCATCATATTAAAATACGAAGTAAAGAAGAGAAAACCTAGATGTACAATTTTGTCTTCCTTCCATATGAATTACAAGCTTTCATGTACAAAATATGGAAAATAAAATGAGAGGAGACTCCTCTCTGGAATCTCATCCCCTTCCCAGTGTCAAACTCTGTGTAAAAATTGATAAAAGATGTGTAACAAACGACCTAGTCCTCATATATAGATGAGCCTTCAAATGACGATTCTTCCCTTCAAGACTTGGCTTAAAAATTAGAATTTTTCGCCCTAGAATTGGTCTGGCACGCCACCCCAGCCATAGCACCAGATTGAAATTTTTTCTCTGAAGTTCGAGGGCTGGTGTAGGGTGCCAACCATAGTACCAGAACCGTAAGATTCTCAAATCTTCATTCCTTGCATCATTTTGAGCTCCGTTTTCTTAGTTTTCTACTCAAATCAACTAAATCATTTGTTAGCACATAAAACACACACATACATGAATTCAAGCATAAATTAAGGATTATGAACTCAAAATATGATCAAGTATGGTTAAAAACATGGCAAATGGGCATCAAAATATGCCCTACATCATGGCTTTTGGACACCCTAGGACACACCTAAGACTTTGCACTAATACCAAGTTTGTCATGACCTGAGATGGGATCCTGGATTGAGACACGAGACCTAGAACCACCAATGGATCCAAGATAAACCATGACACATACATAGCATGAATAAGAGAATTATTAATGGAAGTAAAGAATTAATGTAATATAATCGGAAGTCTGCATAGCATAACCACATAAACGTAAACACGAGCCAACATCGATGAACCATCTATACATAGTTATTTGAAAAGCCTCTAAACATCTGATGAGCTGATAGGATAACACCCCCAACTAAGTCGCCAGTCTGAAACCAAAAGACATAAAAAATACATAATCAAAACCGACGTCCTCAGATCTTGAAGACTCACCAAAATTAGGATAAAGTTGGACTGAGCGGGAACAAGATAACAATGGGACCAAGACGAATCACCCAAACCTATATCATGAGATTATATAGGATAGAGTATGTGTCATGACCCAAACAAAGGCCCGGATCTAGACATGGATCCTAGAACCATAAATAGCTCCTTGTCAACCCATGGCATTAACATGATAATTAAAGCTCAACATAAGCAAAAAGCGGAAAAATGAATTCTAAAGTAGCGAAACTCTGAATAATACAACATCTAACCATCAAAAATATCAACACACTGATCTGAAGCTGAATATATAACACTATGTGTGAAAAGCCTCTAACATACTAACAAGCTGATGGGATGAACTAAAAATAAGAACTCTCGACTAACTGAATGTCCTCAAAGGATGAGAACTCACAAACAAAGCTATCTGGGATAAACTCTAGAGACTGGCTAGCGGCAGGACTGAATCTGAACATTAAACCTATATCATGAAATGATACAGCATAGTGTATTTGTTCAATACTTGGAATATACTAAGTATGCAAAGTAAGTAAAACAAGCTATATAAGTATAAACTTAAATCAAGCATAGCATAAGTCATAACATCATGAGATTCTAAGAGTAAGAACTGCATGCAGATATCTTAAAAACATGAAAAGACATAAACTTGATCTCATAACTTAAATGAATGACCCTAAGTGTAAACTGATATTCATAAGTAAAACTGATAAATTGATCATTGGATCAAACCTGCTGAAATCATAATATCATAATGGATGAACACGCATAATTGAGATCATGAGGAACAATGGGAGACTCATCATATAGCCGACACTATCACGATAGAGCTTACGTGATCCTAACTATTACACTCAAGTAGGCAGAGCTGTCCAAAGCCTTGACAAGCTAAGGGCAGTTCCATGATATGATATCAAGCTAAAGGCCCATTCGGGGCAAGGGAAGCTCTCAAGGGAGGTCCTAAAGTAACTGAATAATCCTACATTGTCACGTACTTCTCAGACTTGGGGTTTTCCTGAACCCCTAGCCTACTCAATGCTAGACACTGCTCCCAAAAACATGCAAATGTTCTCCATCGTTTTTCAACGAAGCTGAATCCATCATTTTTCAATGAAGATGATAATGTAATAACATGAATAGTCTGAAATCTAAATATGGGGAGCCTTGTCTAAAAACATACAACAAGCTGAAAGTGGAAGTATCGACTCCAAAATCATGTGGTAAGCTAATATTATAAAATTGAACTGAAATTATGCAAACATACTTAAATCATGTGGGCTTGCCCAAAACTTTAACATACTTAAAATAGACTTAATAGTCAAAATCAAAGATTCATACATGGTAAAATCGTAAACATTCTTTCATGCTAGATACCTCATCATACTTGAACACATAGATCATAAAATTGACTTTCCATGAAACATGCATAATTGGCATAATTCTTCTAAAGCTTGAAATCATAAATTTATAATTAATTTTTACATAAAAACTACCCATGGATCTTAAAACACCATTTGAAACATGAAGGGAATTGACCCATGAATTAAACATAGAAAATTTCATAAATTGGGTTAAATCCCCATAAGATCAAACACTTGAATTCATGAACCTGAGAAGGGATTTGGGCATGAGAGTGAAGGGAAACTCTCATTCATGACCCTACATACCCGGGTAAGCTGATTCTACACCCTTCCTTGAAAGCCTAAGAGATTTGGGGAAGAACTTGGAGAATTCTTAGACTTGATATTCAACAGAACCCTCTAAAATTGCATGCATGGGAGAGAATGATTTAGAATAGGCTAAACCTTCTTATAACCCTTCAAACATAGCTTAAAATGACGTAGTTAAGGGCTTAAGAAATTAGGAATTACCAAAACACCCCTACTAATTTTGTAGGAAAAATCACTCTGCCTGTTCCAGCGAGGGATATCACGAGTCATGAGGTGGAAGGACAACTCGTGACCCTCACTCGTGACCTTCACTGGAATTTTAACCCTCAACTCAACCATCCTGACCATGAGTCACCTCACGAGTCATGAAGTGACACCACCACTTGTGGCTCCATCCGTGAATACCCCCTGATTGCGACTCCTCACTGTCTTGCCTTCCCTTCACGGGTCACTTCTCGACTCATTTGGTGACCTGACGAGTCGTTCTATGAGTTGTGCAAATTTTTTTCCTATTTTCTCCGCTTCAACCCTTGGATCTGATCTTAGGGACTTTCGAGGAATTACAATACCTCCCCCTTAAGAACATTCATCCTCAAATATGGCTAAACATACTGAAAATCTAGGGAAAAAGGAACTGCAATCCCAAATACTGAATATTTGAAGTTGAAAGTTGATGGAGTGACTGTCTTCGAAATAAAATACATGACTGAACTTAATTCAATAACCACACACACATGCACTGTCATAAAAGGAACTGAGGGACATGATCTAGATATGAAACAAAATAGAGTACTAAGTAGGAAACTGGTACCTCAAGTTGGAACTGGCTGGAAAAGAAAAGATGTGGGTATTTAGCCCTCATATTTGCTTCGGCGTCCCATGTAGCTCCCTCAACAAGATGATTTCTCCATAGAACCTTTAATGAATCTACTTCTCTGTTTCTTAACTTTCGAACCTGATGATCAAGGATCTCAATTGGAACCTATTCATAGCTAAGGCTATCCTTCACACAAATGCTCTCTACCAGAACAACTAATGTAGGATCACGAATGCACTTCTTCAAGAGTGATACATGGAAAACTGGATGTACTGAAGCTAACTTCGCGGGCAACTACAACTTATGCTACCTTGCCAACACGCCTCACAATCTTGTACGAGCCAACATATCGGGAAATAAGCTTCCCTTTCTTTCCAAATGTCATCAATCCCATCATGGGAGACACTTCCAGAAACACCCAATCATTAACTTCAAATTCAAGTTCTCTCCTCCACACATCTGCATAGGACTTTTGACGACTCTAAGCTGTTTTCAACCTTTCCCTTATAAGTTGAACTTTCTCCATAGCCTCATGAACTGAATCTGGCCCTATCAATGTAGCTTCACCTATTTCAAACCAACCAATGGGAGATCTACATCTCTGCCCATAAAGAGCCTCAAACTGAGCCATCTGAATGCTGGAGTGATAGCTGTTGTTATATGAAAACTCGATAAGAGGCAAATGATCATCCCAACTACCTTTGAAGTCAATCACACATGCTCTCAACATATCCTCAAGAGTCTAAATGGTCCGCTCAGCCTGACCATCTATTAGCGTGATCTTGGGCATATTTATATGCCCAAGTGTTGTTTTATAACTTGATTTTATTCATGTTTGTTAATTTAATTTATTATATTCTCATGTGATTTTGTATAATTTCGTGCATAAACTAACCAATATGATTAGCTATTTGTTTGTAGGCGTAAAATACATAGGAGGGACTAGATAATGATGGTTGAAGTGAAGGGATGAAGTTTAGATCAAATTGCAACAGAAGGCAAGTGGACAAGCAAAGGGAAGGCTTGTCGCGCCAGGCAGCATGCCACGTTATGCGTGTGCCGTGCCCATCAGCGTGCCATGCCTCAGGTTGTGCGTGCGAATGGTGTCACAAGGCAGGCGCCCTATTAGTCCAAGTTGTCTCACGTTATGCGAGAGGTGCGATTGCCTCCATGCCACGCCGGTTGCTCATCGCCCATGAAAATGCCAAAGTCGACAATTCCATTGAGCAGGCACGATAGCTCCGTGTCACGGAGCAAGATTGGCACGACTAGGTCCATGAAACGGAGCCAGTTCAGCCACGGGCAAAAAATTGCATTTTCTCACTTAATATAAAAAGGACCCTTAGCTTCTAAAATTATTATTACGTAAATATTTTGGGAAAGCAGAAAGGAGCGAAGGGAGAAATGAAGTACTCCACCTAGGGTTCATTATTTTTCATTCTCTTTTAATTACTCTTGTGAGTACATTACTTTAATCATGTTTTTGAGTAATTGTATGAACATGAGTGGCTAAAACCCTTCCTTTAGGGTTGAGGCCACATGATATGAATGTAAATACATGAATTCATATTTTGTTTGAGTTTTTGGTTGTTTTTTTGTCTTACATTCTTAATAATTGTTGTTTTTATGCTTGATCACCATAAAAACAAACTCGTTAAGCTTAGGTAAAAGCTCGAAATAGTAACCCTAGGTTAGAACAGAAGAATGTAGGAAGCAAGTTCTTATTTTTACAATAGGGTTCGCGGTTAGGATAGAAACTATACCTAATTTGCCTTTCATGGTTAATAAAATAGGATGATAGCTAGACACTGACTTAGAATTGTAACATCACCGCTCATAAAAGTAGTTGTGAAGATAAGACTGGTTAAATGGTTAGAGGTACGAAAGTCCATAATCAAGGGCACAAACCCTGTAAACCACATCCACGTAGTTAAATTGCTCACGAATTAGGACATCACATTCCCGCTCAACGATGTAGGTGTGAGACTAGTTTGTTGTGTTTAAAGGCTCAAAAGACCATGAACATTGCATTTTGACTCTGTCAGACAACAACTGAAGTTTTCATACTTGAACCATTGTGAATTGTAGCATTGCATGATTATCAGGCCTTAACTCTGGTTTCTTCTTGTATTTTTTCCCGATTGGTTTGTGATCACCCCGAGATTTAATTACAATTATCCAAAATCTCTTAAATCAACACTTGTGAAGGTTAACTTAACACGTGAACTTGAATATTCGCTGAATTAGTCCGGCCCCATATGGGTTCGACATCCGGCTCTTAAAAGGGCCACTGTATTACTTATACGACCGCGTGCCCTTGTGTGTGTGCTGGGGTGCAATAAAGTTTTTGGCGCCGTTTCCAGGGACTGGCAGCATTTTGTGAATTTTTAGTTTTTGTGTGATTTTTATTTTCCTTAAGTGTTGAAAAACTTGGTCTTAGTCTGCTATATTGCAGGTAAGAGGTTGTCCTTGCAGAACTGACAAGGAATAGAGAGCTGGTGGAACCTTTTGAACCTGAACGCCAACTACATTTGCTCAGGAGAGAAAAACCTATTGACTAATTTTCCCTCAAGATGGTCGTCATCCATCCATTGTTGTGAAAAGTCCCTAAATATGACCTAAACCATTATGTACAGACAAAGAAAAATTTTATTCATCGGTTCAAAGTGCCCCCTTCGGAAAAGAACCGAAAAGAAAAACAAAGTGTGGGAGAATTATGCTCAACTTAAACTTTTTCATCAAACAATATTATACCAAGCACCAACTTCACCCAAATTCACTAAGCACAAAATTCAAAATTTTGAAAATTTCCCTCAACCCACACTTGAATCATGTTATGTCCCCAAAGCATCATTTAAAAATAACACAAGGGTGACAATTACTCCCTGAGGCCTCTAGGCCTAGCTAACAGCATATTCTTCCTCATTTTTTAACAAGTGGGTCATCGACCCCACAGTCATCTTCTTTTCAGGCTCTTTAGCTCTTACTTCCTCGGGTACTCAGACTTCTCCTGAATTTGTGATTAACAACCAAAAACACACAACACAAGTGAAAAATAACAAAACACAACCCAAACTAAAAAGAAAGTGTACCTTTGGTACTTTTGGGTTGCCTCCCAAGCAGTGCCTGATTTTACGTTGCGGCACGACGTGGACTATCCTTTTTAGGATATCCTCAAACAAGTGTTCCCTTTTGAGAACCATTTTCTCTTATTCTTATTTTTAGAGGGAACAACATCCACTCTGTCCCTCTCTTCTTCCAACTTCTCTTTCAATTTTAGCCCTCTATCAGATTCAAGCTGAAATGTCATTATGTCCTGTAACATTGGACCCATGGAATCTACCACCCCACACTTAGCATCTGACAACACACTGATCTTACAAAGATATCTGTAGTGTGTGGGGGGTTGATCTCTTGGTAGACTCTGAAGAGCTCTTCTTCATAATTGACCCTCATTTTAAGGGTACCTACTCTCTCATTTATGATGGCTCCTCCAGTTGCCAAGAATGGTCGTCCCAAGATCAGGGGTACCTTATCATCAACTTTAAAGTCAAGAATGATGAAATCAACGAGTATAATGAACTTACCCACTTTGATGAGAAGGTCCTCAATTATTCCCTTTGGTGCCACTGTGGACTTATTTTCCAACTGTATCATTACTCGTGGAGGCCTCGACTTACCCAACCCTAGGGTGTTAAACGGAGATAGGGGCATTAGGTTTACTGCTACCCCTAAGTCACTAAGAGCCCTTATGACTTTAGCTTCACTGATTTGTACGGGGAGGGTGAAACTCCTTGGGTCCTTGAGTTTTTTCGGCATTTTGCTCATTACCCTATAGTTGTACTCCTCAGTCAGTGCCACCATTTGGACATCCACCAACTTAACTTTGTTGGCCACCACATCTTTCAAGTACTTAGCGTACTTTGGCATTCCCTGCGAAACATCAAGTAAGGGCAAATTGATGTGAAGTTCTTTGAAAATATCAAAGAACTTTTCAAAGCATTCTTCCTCCTTAATCTTCTTGAGCCTTTGCGGGAATGGCGGTGGTGGTCTCTGTGCTGGTGTCAAGCCCCGAGTTTACACCCTTAACGAAACACGGTACTTGAAGCCACAAGTGACCCCAAGTCAACCCCTGGTCTATCATACACTAGCATTCTGAGTAACATAAAAAATACAACTCATAGTGACTATACCGAGTCTTGAAGGCCACCTTCGGAATGTCACTCTCTCTAACTCGGAGCTAATGATATCCGGATCTGAGGTCTATCTTTGAGAATCATTTAGCACCCTGAAATTGGTCAAATAAATCATCAATCCTGGGGAGGGGATACTTGTTCTTGATTGTAACCTTGCTCAACTACCGATAGTCAATGCACATACGAAGAGAACTATCCTTCTTTTGGACAAAGGGAACTGGTGCATCCCACGGGGATTTGCTAGGTCTAATGAAACCCTTGTCTAGGAGATCCTTCAACTATTCTTTCAACTCCTTTAGCTCAGATGAAGCTATTCTATATGGAGGAATAGATATAGGCTACGTATCGGGAAGAAGGTCAATACCAAGGTTAATCTCCCGCTTGGGAGGGACTCCTGGTAAATCATCTGGAAAGACCTCCAGATACTCACACACAATAGAAACTGATTGAAGAGTAAAAGTCTTGGATGTAGCATCATTAACCCCAACTTGGTAAACACAACACTTGGAAATCATCTTTTTGGCCTTAAGGTAGGAAACAAAGCGATGTACATGCATAACTAAACTACCCTTCCATTCGAGGACTAGCTCACCCAAAAATCGGAATTCTACTGCACAAGTTCTATAATTTATTGAGGCATAACATGCATGTAGCCTATCCATTCCAAAGATAATATCAAAATCTATCATGTTTAACTCTACTAAATATGCTGAAGTGATATTTTGAAGGACTGGGACAGGGCAATTTCTGTACACCTGTCGAGCTATAATTGAGTCACTGACTAGAGTAGAGACTGAGAAGGATTTTGATAGGATTTTGGGATTGACACCGAAACTACTAGCGACCTAGCGCATCACAAAAGATAAGGTAGTCCCTGGATCTAACAATGCATAAATATTAAGATGAAATACTCATAACATACCAGTGACCATATCTGGAGAGACCTCCTGCTCCCAATGAGACGAGAGGGCATAAAACCTATTTTGATGCAGACCACCACTGCACTAGTGGATGTACCCTGCTGAGCTGAGCGTGCTGGTGGAGCTGCTGGACTGGCGGCTGGGTCTCGACCTCTACCATGGCCCGTTCTGGCTGAAGGGTAGTCTCTGAGCATTTGGTCGGGCTTCTCGCACCCAAAACATGCCCTTGAACCTGATAAGCACTGACCAGTGTACCTCCTACCACACCTGTCACAAACTAGAATGCTAGGCTCTACAGACTTGCTCCCTTGACCTCGAGAGCCTGATGCCTGTCCCCTCTGATCATTACTAGATCTGAATGGCACACTGGCTGACGACCTCTGGTGGGATTGCTGACGATGTCCACCACCAGACCTGTGCTGGGAGAACACAAAACTATTTGTCCTAGCCCTCTTGGCCTCTCTCTCCCTCTCTCTCATCTACACTGCCTCTACCTGCTAGGCATACAAGACCAATTGGGAGAAGTCAATGTCCTTATGTAGCATAGAGGTCCTGCAATCCTTAACCAAGTAATCTGCAACCCCATTCACAAATTTGCTCACACGAGCCCTCTTATCGGCCACAATCTCTGCTGCATACTTGGACAAATGGGTGAACTCTAGAGCATACTCCTGAACGGTCATGTTGTTCTGCTTCAAATTCACAAACTCGGCTGCCTTGATCTCCCTCATCTCTTGTGGAAAGAATCGGTCTAAAAATGCGGTAAGAAACTCATCCCAACCAATGGCACCTACTCCAAATCCCCAACTATCCTTCCACTGCCTATACCAAATATGAGCGACCCCTTTCAACTGATAAGAGGCTAGGTCTGCACACTCCTCTACCATCACTCTCATAATCTGGGTGATCTTATGAATCTCCTCAATGAACTCATATGGGTCCTCATTCACTCTCAACCCAAGAATCTCAGGGGGATTCATTATGAGGAAATCCCAAACTCTAGTAGTTGCTGCGTTCCCATTATCGGGAACATGAGGCACTGTCTGCTGATTGAACTGAGAGGTCAACGCTTGTGCCAACATATGAATAGATGCCCTAAACTTAGCAAGGGAAATTTTCTCGAGCACATGATCTACTAGGGCGGTGGGGCTTTCTGATGCCCATCTCCATTGCCATCCTCGTGGCTATTTCCATTTCAATAGTCGTTCCTTCTTCCATTAACTCGGTGGGAAGGCATGATTCTGTAAAGGTGTATAGCATGAGTTCGGAGGATAGAGAGATACTTCATCACACGACATAGATCATGAAATAAGGGAAATTTCCTAAAACATTTCGTAGCCTGCCTCTTCATCATAAGTGTGGCGCACTTCACACCCATGAAAAAGACTCTACTTAAAATGGATATTAGACACCCTAGGACATTTCAAAACCTAAGGCTCTAATACCAAATTTTTCATGATCCAAAAATAGGCCTAGATCTAGACACGAAACCTAGAACCATAAATGGCTCCAAGTCAACACATGGCATGAACATGATAATTAATGGTCAACATAAGCAAAGTGGAAAACTAAATTATAAAATAGCAGAAGTCTGAATAATACAATATCTAACCATCAAAAATATCAAAATACTAAATCCAAAGATGAATATACAACTCTATGTCTGAAAAGCCTCTAACATACTGATAAGCTGATGGGACAACACCCCAACTAGCTCACTAGAAGTCTGAAACTGAAAATAACAACACTCGACTAATTGAATGTCATTGAAGGATAAGGACTCACAAACAAAGTTGTTTGGGATAAACTCTGGAGACTAGATAGCGATGAGGCAGAGTCTGAATGTCTAAGCCTATATCATGAAATGATACAACATAGAGTATGCGCTCAGTACTTGGAATGTATTGAGTATGCAAAGTATGTAAGACAGGCTATATAAGTATAAACTGAAATCGTGCATAGAATAAGTCATAACATAATGAGATTCTTAGAGTAAGAACTGCATGCTGATATCTCAAAAACATGAATAGACATAAACTGGATCTCATAACTGAAATGAATGAAAAGTTGAAACTGATATTTATAATTAAAACTGATAAATTGATCATTCGATCAAACTTGCTGAAAACATAATATCATAATGGATGAACATGCATAACTAAGATCATGAGGAATAATGGGAGACTCATCATATAACTGACACTATCACGATAGAGCTTACGTGATCCCAACTATTACACTCAAGTGGGCAGAGTCGTCCAAAGCCTTGTCAAGGCTAAGGGCGCTACAATGATATCGATATCAAGTTGAAGGCCCATTCAGGGAAGGGGAAGCTCACAAGAGAGGTCCCAAAGTAACTAAATAATCCTATGTTGGCATGTAGTTCTAAGACTCAGGGTTTTCCTGAACCCCTAGCCTATTTGGTGCTACACATTTCTCCCAGAAAAATTCAAATGCTCTCCATCATTTTTCAATGAAGCTGAATCCATCATTTTTCAACGAAGCTGATAATGTAATAACATGCATAGTCTGGAATCTGAATATGGGGAGCCTTGGCTCGAAACTTACCACAAGCTGAAAGTGGGAGTATTGACTCCAAAATCATGTAGTAAGCTAATATTATAAAACTGAACTGAATCATGAAAATATACTTAAATCATGCGGGCTTGCCCAAAACTTTAACATACTTGAAATAGACTTGATAGTCAAAATCACTGATTCATACATGGGTAAATCATAAACATTCTTTCATGCTAGATATCTCATCATACTTGAAAACATAAATCATAAACTTGACTTTCCATGAAACTTGCATAATTTCCAGAATTCTTCTAAATCTTGAAATCATAAATTTAAAATCAATTTGTACATAAAAGCTTCCCATGAATCTTAAAACATCATTTAAAACATGAAGGGAATTGACCCATGAATCAAACATAGAAAATTTCATAAATTGGGTTAATCCCATAAGATCATACACTTGAATTCATGAACTTGAGAAGGGATTTGGACATGAGAGTGAAGGAAAACTCTCATTTATGACCCTACATAGCTGGGTAAGTAGATTTTATACCCTTCCTTGAAAGACAAAGATATTTGGGGAAGAACTTGGAGAATTCTTAAACTTGATCTTCAATGGAACCCTCTAAACTTGCATGCATGGGAGAAAATGATTTAGAGTAGGCTAAACTTTCTTAAAACCCTTCTAACAGAGCTTAAAACAACGTAGTTTAGGGCTTAGGAGCTTAGAAATTATGAACCCCCCCCCCCTACTAATTTCGTAGGAAACTCTGCCAGTCCTAACGAGGGACATCACGAGTGGTGAAGTGGAGGGACGACTCGTGACCCTCAATGCACTTCTCACACTTAAGAATTGATCTTAACAATTAGTTTGCCTAAAATTCATCAGGCTCGGGTCTATCTACATTCCTAGAATTATTTCAAACTTAGTTCGAAAGTTTGAGTCATTAAAATATCTCAACTCACCAGTCTTAGTCTAGTATTATGAAATTTTAGGGTGTTACTGTTGGTTGGATGATAGAATACATAGAACCTAAATTGAGTCGTGATGTCAATTAGTTGAATGGTTTGATTATGCTTCAGGCTATTTGAGTATATGACCGAGTTTTGTGTGCTTCTGATTATGGTAGTATTGATCTTGGTTGCTTTGAGGCTCAGTGGTACCCACAACTAAGATGTTTGCTTTGATATAGAGGTCGAGCCTAGGGCTTTAATGACTAGAGTGGGACATGGAGTTTGCTCTGAAATGATTGAGCTTGTGCTTAGTTGATGGATTAAGTCCAGCCTGTGTTGCAACTAATGTATGCCTGTTGATGTCTTCTCCGAAGCACTAGTGACCATGTTTTGTTTTCGATGTCTACTCTAGAGCATCTTGGTCTTGCACGTGTCGTATGACCTGTAAGAATGTAAGGCGCTTCCCTGAAAAGGTTGTATTATGCACTATTTGTTTTGTTATTGATTGTTATACTTATACTGCTTGTATTAATCTTGTTCTATTAGATTTGGATTGAACTTATGAATTGATAGTGATCATGGTCGTAAGGGGCCTAGAATTAGGACAGACAAGGTGGTATTAGTTGATCTTGTGGTGTTATGATTGGTGAATTATATAGTCTATGTGTTGTTCGATCATCGTTTTGAACTTTCCAAGCCTATGGGGGCAGGTAGGTTTTATTTGCTCTTTAGATTTTTGAATTCCTTTCTGTTGATATCCTCTGTACTTCCTATTGTTATCCTGCATATCTTGTGTCTTGTAATATGTATCTTATCATATTTTATGCCTTATCTTATCGGTACATTTCTGTACTAACACCCTAAGCCTAGGGCACTACATCATGCCTACAAGTGTTGATTGACATGTAAATTGTGTTCTTGTTAGCTTAATGGAGTTTCAGCTTTGTTGGTGAGCTCCATGTATTTCAGAATTGCCAGTTTCTTTCCTTTATGGGTAGATCAGGAACCTATTCCAATCATGTCACGCCCCGAGTCTACACCATGGACGTAACACGGTACTTGAAGCCACNGTCTACACCATGGACGTAACACGGTACTTGAAGCCACAAGTGACCCCAAGTCAACCTTGGTCTATCATTCACTAGAATTCTGAGTAAACATGCACAGCGGAACTTTGAAATAATATCATAAAACATTTATGAAAGACAAGTCAGAAAACATAAAGTTCAAAACATTTGAATACTACTGGTAATTCTTAAAGAAAATCATGTCTGTCTAAAAGCCATCTAACTGAGGAGTTGTTGGAACCAGCCCCCAGCTAACTCTAAATCTACGGAAACTAATAAATGACTGAAAGAAAGAAATAATTCACTTGTATGATGAGGACTCACACTTCACTGCTAAGGTGGAGAATCTAAACTGCGACAACTAACAGTGATGAATCTGAGAACTTGTAGCTGTATCATGAAAAGATACAGCAAACGTATGCGTCATTACTTTGAATGTACGGGGTAAGTGAGAGAAATATGAATAATATGACAGAACTAGTAACTGAACTGATACAACATGAAATGACCAACTAAAATGATGAAAATTGATACAACTGGTATAGAACTGATATAGTCAAAAATGACCCTGACTGATGGTCATAAACATGTCCTAAGTTTGAGATACTGAGTCTGAGAAACTGCACTAAACTGATCTGAACAGAGAAATATGAGAGTAAACTGAACTGACTAGTGGGAGACTCTATAGACGACATATAACCACGTGAGCTAGACGTGGACTCCGATGTATACACCCTACAGTAGGACCCAATATACCTTGCCAGGTTATAAAGGCATGAACTTGGTG
>JACEIK010005759.1:12458-24060 GCA_018107945.1 Datura stramonium
GTCACGGAGCCAACGCGGAGGCTCCCCCTCCGTGACACGTTGCCATCGCGGAGGGGCTCTGCCCCGGCTCCTTCCACGATGGTTCGACAGGTTTCTTGTCTGATCTTTTCCCGGGCCTTTTTCTAGCATGTATGGCTTTCAAATACTCTTAACCAACACGCGAATAGGCCATCTATGTGTTGGGAATTTTACAGGGTGTAACACATCCTAAATCAAATGAGCAGGTAGAAGTGTCTAACAGGGAGAAAAAAGACTATTTTGGCCAAAACAGTTAATACCAACCAGACAGAATGGTCTAGGAAGCTCGATGATGCATTGTGCGCATATCGAATAGCTTATAAGAATCTCATTGGCTCATCTCCAATCAGCTAGTCTATGGAAAGTCATGTCATCTACTGGTAGAGTTAGAACATAAGGCATTATGGGCACCAAAAAAGCTGAACTTAGATTGGAATGAAGCAACCAAGTTGAGACTAGATCAGCTCAATGAGTTAGATGAATTATGGCTTCAAACTTATGAGAGTGCAGCCATTTATAAAGAAAGAATGAAGATCTACCATGACAAAAAGATTGCAAAAAGGGAGTTCAATGCTGGTGATTTGGGTACTGTTTAATTCAAGGCTCCGTCTGCATCCTGGTAAATTGAAATCCAGGTGGATGGGACCGTATAGAGTGGTGAATGTGTCCCCATATGGTGTTGTGAAGTTTGAGAATAAATATGGTAAGAGGTTCAAGGTGAATGGGCAAAGGATAAATTTGTATTTAGGGGACACCAAAGAGATAAGAGGGATTGAGTCGGTGTACCTTAATGATGCCTGAATGAGCAAGGAGGTTGCGTCGTACCCCAATGTTAAATCAGGCGCTGCATGGGATGCAACCCATGAAACATGAAAGGTGAAGTCTGAGTAGCTACAGGTATGTCCCTTTCCCTTGTTTTTACATATTTTATGTTTCGGGGATAAAGCATGTTTTACAAGGGGGTGTACTTGTATTTTTTTGGGTGTGCTTTTATAATTGGGAATTTTAATTCATCCGAGGGTTTTTCTTGTCGTGTGTCTTTTCCTTTGACATGCTATTTAGTAAAATCGGCATGCTTAGGTTATTTTCATTTAATTAGAAGTAGCTTAAAATTACTTTGCAGCCAATAAATATGCTAGTTTGATGTTTTTGAAAAAATTGACCCTGTTTGAAATTTGTTTTGATGATTAGCTTTGTAATTAATTGCAATTGCATGAATTCTATAGATATTTGTATAGCATTAAAATTATGAGCATGAGTAGTTGTAGCTTAGACTTACATGAACTAAATAGGTAGATTCAATCCCGGTACCATGAGTGAGTGAGGATATATACCTAGTTCAATACTGCGTTGAGGATCTAAAACTTTTCCGATTGGTCTTTGCATAGGCTTTAGGATAGTTGATTAGGAGATGATCATAGGCTGTTATTGATTTTAGCCACATTAGCTTAAATTACCCTACCAAATGATGATGAATCCCTTGATCCGAGTTTGAGCCTTATATTGACCATTCTTCTTTGATTAACCCTTCACCTTATCCATTGTTTATAATGAACCTATTTTGACCCTGGTCCCTCCTTGAAAATTATGAACCTCAACTCAGGCGAAATGCCTAAGTTGAGGGTGACTATAGTAGAGGTGCATAGATTTTGGGGAGGTGGAAAAGGAAAAGAAAGGAAAAAAGTTCTAAAAAAGAAAAATGAAAAGAAAAGAAAATACAAGAGAAAAAGAATAAAAAAGATGAGAAAAACACACCACACCCACATATTGCATGAAAATGGAGAAAATGGAGGAAAAAGTTGAAAAAGTAAAAAATGGGGCAAACATTGGAAAGTGGAGCCACAAGTATGTAGTGAAAAGGAGGTTTTAGAAACTTAATTCCATATTTACCATACCCATTCTGAAGCCTACTTTACAAGCCCAACAAAGTCCTATAGTGATCCTAACTTAACTGTTCGAAGAGCCAAAGTAGAGAAAATAAGAGCAAGCCTATGGTATCCGATGTACAGTATTTGAAACTTCTTTGGGAGAGTGAGAATCCCATATGTTTAGTCCCAAGTGCATTTTTATATATTTGTGAGTGTTGGGGACTTAATTTTCTGTGAGGGTACTTGGTTTGTGTTGTCTTTTACCAATTGTCTGTGTAAATAGCATTGGTAATGGCTCAATTCTCTGCTAATTGTTGGATGCCATATATTGATCCATGTATGTCATTTATTATGGTTATATGTGTGCATAGCTGATTCAGTTTGAGTGAACAAAGGGTCAATAGTTGATTGAGATTTATAGTGCAAATTTTGTTGTGTTGGTTGTAGGTATTCTAAGTTTACTTTCTAGTTAAGCGTCACTTTTAGTTTTTGTTTCTTTAAATGAGGACATGAAAAAGTATTAAGCTGAGGGTGTTGATGTATTATGAGTTTACAACACCTTCAACGCTTAAAACTGAGGAAACTAGCATGGACTTAGGTGTGCTTATATGGATATGAGGCACTTTCACTTTGATTTCAGGGAAAATAGATGTTGAAGTTAAATTATGCAACAGATGGAGAAAATGCAGAATAGTGGCTCAGTACGGATATCAGTACGAGCTGTATTATCCTGGTATGAGCCTTTCTAAGAGTCGTGGAAAGATCTAGGACCAAAGCATGAGGCAAAGGAAACTTACGGCTCATGGTAAGAGTTGTACCATAGCTTTCATAGTAAATTCCAGAAGGTTTTGCATAGGCCAAGTATCCTGGTATGGATAGCAACCATGAGTCATGAGACCTACCTAAGACCTGTACCAAGAAACCATGGAAAATCTCAGAATAAGAGAAGACTAGTAGAACTCAAGGTACAAGAAGGGTTCACGGATCGTGGAACTGAGGTACAAGTCATACCGAGCCATCCGTGAAAGTTAACAGAGAATGTCAGAAAGTGCAAGTTAAATCCATGGGAATTTTGTACGACTCGTAGGTTCTTGTTACAAGTCATACCAGAAGTCAACACTTAGCCAGATTCAGCAGAAGCCAGCCAATGTACGAGTCAAGGTACGACCTGTACAATCCCGTTACGGGTCGTAAGTGAAGGTGGCGACAGTTTTTGGTAGTTTCCTTATTTACTTAGGAGAAGGTCCCAAATATTTGTATAAATACTTTTTAGGTTACTTTCAGTAGGAAGAGTCGAACATTAAGTTTTTTACATTGAGAGACAAGTTGTTATTAACTTTAATTCAAGTCTTCTAGATTTTCTTGCTTCGATCTCTTCCTTTTTCTTGAATTATTCATCTTCAATTCTTGCAATAATCATGCAGGTTTATTTTCAATCATCTTTGTAAGTATTCAATTATGTGTTTGTCTATGAATGCTAATAACGATCTTATAATCATGAGAGGCTAAAACCTCCACAGCTAGGATTGTGGCAACCATGGAGAATTAACAAACTAGGGTTACATAAAGTGATTCTAAACCAATGCTACACACTTGTATTATGTTCTCTTCATCTTTAATGTTTCTTAATGAATCGCAACATTTAGACTTGACCGAATTCTTTACTTTCTTGAACCTAGAGAAGTAGAGATTAAGAAAAGAGAATTACAACAAAGCCTTGATCTTTATGGGTCATTGTATGACTTGAGCTGCAGTCGCACGATAGTTAATATGGAACAAATTGATAACAATTGAATTGAAATCACTCATGAGACCTAGCCCGGTGATTGAGTATAATCATCCAATAGGGACGAACCAGTTGTTTGGATGAACCCTAGTTATCAGTTCTACAAGTAAGCATTAGGATAGATCACAAGTGTAAACTCGAAGTAGTTATGAACCCATGGAGAACACTTACCCTAGTTAATTGCAAATCTTGGTAAACAACAGCAAATTCTCAATCCTGTCTTATAATTACTTTTTAAACCCCCCTTTTTGGAGATAACATACTTAAAAGCTTAAATACCTGCATTATTCTATATCTTGATCATATTCCCTGTGAGATTGACCCAACCTTTTTTTCGTTCTTTGTTGACAATGTCCGCTTCATACTTTATCAGGAGTATGAGTTTGAGCGTTATCAGGCCCCGGATTGAGACACCGGACCTAAAACCATGAATGACTCTAAGCTAACCCATGACACATACATATCATGACATAATAATATAAGCAAATCGAAATTTAAGAAAAACATTTTTAAACGAAATCTGACATATACCAATTATCATGAACAGAGTAAAAATTGAACAAGCTGAAAAGTCTACATAATGTCTGATAAGCCTCTAATCTGTCGAATGAGCTGATGGGACAACACCCCCAACTAGCTTGCTAAAAGGAAACTGAAATAACAAAAAAATGATAAACTAAAGTAAATGTCCTCAGAAGATAAGGACTCACCAATAGGGCTAGACTGGGCTGAGATGAGAGAAGGACTAGCAAAAGGGCTAAAACTGATCGATCAGGCCTATATCATGAAATAATACATCATAGAGTATGCAGTTACTACTTGGAATATACTGCATATGCAGGGTAAGTAAAAACAGACCATAAAATACTTAAAAGTCATCAGGGTAGAACATTCCTAAAGCATGGTGTAATAATCTTGTAATAAACACGAGGGCTCAAGGTTTTCAAAACTATTTATAAATTAGTCATAATCGTAATCATAAGAGAAACCTTATAAATCATAACTTGAGCCAAAGTATCGTAAACATTATCATCCATAAAACATAAAGAACAGTGGGAGGACTCTTCATAACTAACACAATCATGATAAAGCTTACATGATGTCCCAACTATCTTGCTCAAGAGGGCAGACCGTCCTAAGCCTTGATAGGAAAAAGAACGATAACATGGTGTGATCACTGAAGAGACCCTATAGGCTAACATGAATAGCAACCTACATTGGCATGTAGTTTTGAGACTCAGGGTTTGCCTGAACCCCGAGCCTACTCGGTGCTATACACTACTCCAAAAAATATTCACATAACTCATAACAATATCATGAAATCATACATAAAGTTCATGGGCTAGTTTAAATCATAATAATTATGAACATGTTTGAAATACATGAACTAGCCATGAAATAAGGGCCCGTGAGTCGGCCATAATCATAAACTTGATAATCATAAAAGTCATACATACTTGAGAAAATCCTCATACTTGAAATCCATAAATTCATGGAGAGTTCTAGGGAGAAATCATGTTTCATAAATCATAAATCAGGGCTACCAAAAATTTAGATCATAATAAAATCATAGAATTTCATAAGAAAAGAGATTTAGCCCTAGAAGTCCATAGTCATGCTTGTGAAATAAAGAGTCATGATTTCCTGAAGACTTGGAGAAATATTTAAACCCGAATCATGAAAATCATAAATTTGCATAAATTTAGCCATACCATAAGAGAATCATGGAGGAATTTCATAACCTAATACAAACCCTTAAATTTCAAAATTTGGGATTTGGGGAATTTGACTGATCATGAATTTACTTGAAGAAAAGGGAATGAGGGGGGAGAAACCCATCATTCATAATCCCACATACCTAGAATTGCCAATCAACAACTAGTCTTGAAATCCTCCAATCGAATTTAGGAGAAGCTTGAGCAAGAACCTTAGAAAACTTGAGAGAATTTGAGGAAGTTGATCTTCTAATTAGTGTGTTAGGAAAAGAATGAATAGTCTATGGTTGAGTATACCTCTAAAACACCCTTTTCCAATTTTAAAACGAAGTAATTTAGGACTTAGGAGCTTAGAAATTACAAAAAATGCCCTTAATAATTTTGCAGGAAAATAGGGCACTGCCAAAACTACGACTGGTACCACAAGTCGTATAATCCTTCTATGATTCGTGATTCCCTCCTGTACTATCCAGGTCTAAAAATCTCAACTCCTCTGAATATTTTCACGGACGCTTCCCATGACCAGTAACTCCCTACCATGAGTTGTACTAACACTCGTACCACCAGTATCTAAAAATCCCAAGTACTTGTTACAACTAGTACCACGATTCGTACTCACACCACGACTCATAGTAGGGACTCTTAGTTTGGAGGTCATACTGCTGAGCTTTTCCACGGGCCATCATACAACCCGTACAACCTTCATATGACCCGTACAACCAGTCGTACTGAGATAATATTATAGATTTTCCATTGAACACATTCCAAATCCAGAATCTAGTCTTAGGAAATTCTGAGGTATTATAGGGAGCAAAGAGGCAGCGCGTCAGGCTCTATAGACTAAGAGAGATTATCTATCCAGTTTGCAAGGGATGTGGGAAGAACCACCTAGGAAAGTGTTTGGTGGGTTCAGATGCATGCTTCTGGTGTGGCAAGCCTGATCATAAACTCAGGGACTACCCATTTTCCAAGTAGGGTGACAGGAGAGGCTATGTCCTAGCCACCCATTCAGCAGCCTTATCAGGTGGCCAACTTGCCATAATTGTTGGAAGAATCACCCCGGGAAGTGTTTACACGGCAAGGAGGGTTGTTATGGGTGTATCCTAGTAGGTCATAAAATAAAGAATTACCCTTCAGCTAGACATATGGGGAACTCAGTTTACCATTTCAGCAGCTCCGGTAGCTCACCCATCTCAGTAGGGAGGATCATCTAGTGTAGGCGGCAGCTAGCTCCAGATATTGTCACAGGTATGTTATGAGCTATTCATGTCGATCCTTATATGTTACTAGGCTTAGGAGCTACAGTATCAATCATATGACTTCTTTAAGTATCTTGGTAGGATTTTTATTCATTGCATGATGTTGAATAAGGAGGGGATTTGAATGGACGGAGGAATACGATGAGAGAGGTGTGAAGCCTTCAGTGATAAAGTTACCTAAGGGAGAGTTTGGAATCCTTATGTATAGTAATACCTCGACCTCGTGGGAATTAGTGATGATAGCCCAGCCTAGAGAAGAGGTCCAAAGTCTTAGAAGGATAGCTTTTGAGCTAAGGGAGAGATGATAAGGTGAGGGACAAAGTCAAGTCTTGAGTTTCCTAGTGTGAAGGGTTCACAAGCAGTAACTATGGGATATCAATCCATTCTTATTCAGGTGCTTTAGCCAATATGACACTCTACTCATGTCGTATGTAAGCATGTTATGCCGGCGTCTAAGTTCAAAGTATGTCGTACGTGTTCCTTTACCCAGATTCCTAGAATGAGAAGTACCTGCTTCCGACAGTGATCTGGGTCTTACTCCATGGTTCTATAAATCTCCGTTTCACGTCATGAGACTTGTTATATATATAAGCTCATGTCTCCCAGTATGCTCAGTTCTATGAACTCAATCCTTAAGATTTTCCTTAATGACTCATAAGATCATTCTACATCATGTATATTCTTTGTTTATATTTCTTAAACGATTCATGCTTATGATCTCTTTTCCTTACTCTACACCTTATGCATGTGCACCCATAATAGAAATGATAGTTACATCGTGTACATTTGGGATGACTTCCTGTTCATGCCTTAGATGCCCTGTAGGTGGAAGTTCATGAAGTACGGGTTATTAGCCAGTCCAGGGAGACAAAAAATATTCTTGGGTAGAATAATCTACAAAGGAGCCGCAAGATGATTAGAGTGATAGGCTTAAGTGAGATGATGGTATATCAGTGAACCATTGTGCTGCGTGACTAGTGATTCTGGATTTTGAATTTGAGTTCAAGTGATCATCATGATAAGGAGAAGTAGTATTCTAGGAGGATAATTCTAGGTTTCAAGAAGTCTAGTCAAGTTAGGATTGAACATGGTTGAAGTATGTTGTCAGACTTAGACTTTAGTATCAGTAGGAGCTCAGGTGAAGAGTATAAGATGGGTAAGTAAAGAATCAGGGATCGGGGAATATGCTACAGGTTATCAGTATTCCTACTTGAAAGTGAGGAGAGATCAATATGGACTCCAATACAGGGTTGACATAGATACGCCGACAATATGATTCTATTTGGGTGGTTGTGGACCAGTGGACCAAGTCAGGACATTTCCTACCAGTTAAGACTACGGACTCAGCCGAGGATTATGCTAGACTATACATTTGGGAGTTGGTAAGGTTGCATGGAGTTCCATCATCTACTATATATGATAGGGGTACTCAGTTTACCTCTTAGTTTTGGAGATTGTTTCAAAAAGGTTTGGGTAATCAAGTCAAGCTTAGTACAACTTTTCACCCACGGATAGATGGTCAGGCCAAGATGACCATTCAAATTTGTGAGGACATATTGAGAGCTTGCATGATTGATTTCAAAGGTAGTTGGGATGACCACTTGCCTCTCATTGAGTTTTCCCACAATAATAGTTACCACTTCAACATTCAGATGGCTCCATTTGAGGCTCTTTATGGGCGGAGATGTAGATCACCTTTTGGATGGTTTAGGGTAGGTAAGGCTATATTGGTAAGACCAAATTCAACTCATGAGGATATGGAGAGGGTTCAGCTCATCCGAGAGAGGTTAAAGACAACTCAGAGTCATTAGAAATTAGACACGGATGTTAGGAGGAGAGAGGTGGAGTTTGAGGTTACGGAATGAATGTTTCTGAAGGTGTCACCCATGAATGGAGTTATGAGACTTGGCAAGAAAGGAAAGCTTAGTTCTCTATATGTTGGTCCTTACAGGATTTTGAGGTGGTTTGGCATGTGGTTTATGAGTTAGAGTCCGTAGAGTTATCTTCGGTGCATCTAGTTTTCCATGTGTTTTTGCTGAAAAAGCGCAATGTGATCCAGCTCTAATTATTTCATTTGAAAGCGTGGGTGTGAAGGATAGCCTTATCTATGAGGAGGTTCTAGTTGAGATCCTTGATTGTTAGGTTTGGAGGTAGAGGAACAAGGAGGTAGCTTCGGTGAAGGTTTTGTGGAGAAATCAACTGATTAAGGAAGCTCATGGGAAGCCAAAGCACATAGAATGGCTAGATACCTGCATCTTTTCCCTTCCAGCTCAGTTTCAGCATGAGGTACCAGTTTTCTTCTTAGTACTCTATTCAGTTTCATGTCAAGATTATGTCTCCCGGTTCCTTTCATGTCTTAGTATGCATGTATGTTTCATGAATTCAGTTCAGTCATGTATCTCAATTTGGAGTCAGTCACTCCATCAGATTTCAGTTTATAGATTTCAATTTGGGATTGTAGTTCCTCCCCTATCCTTCTAGTCTTCTTAATCTACATTCGAGGATGAATATTTTCAAAGAGAGAAAATGTAACACCCTAAAAGTCCCTAAGATCAGACCTGAGGCACAAAAGAAAAAAATAGGAAAACCTGCACCAGGTCACAAGACGAATCGTCAAGTGACCCATTAAGTCGTTTGATGGGTTGTTAAGTGACCCATTAGGTGCAAGAAGATTGTGAAAATTTGGAGTTTTGAGGGTCTTAACGACTGGTTAAGTAATCCATTAAATTCCATGATGAATCGTTAAGTAAAGGTGTCAAGAAAAAGAATCAGAAAGTTGGAAAATCTGCCCAGTGGTCACGGATGGCACTTGATGACCAGTCAAGTGTCCTAACGGGTCGTTATGTGACCTATTAAGTTTGCCGGGATGATTTTTAACTCAGGTCATTAAGGGTATTTCCGTACTTTTTATGTACTTAACTCCAAAACTAAGTCATTTTAAGCTCCTAAAAGGGTATCTTTTGAGGTTTTATTCATTCCTAACCCTCATCCTACTCCTAATAACTCAAATTTAATATCAAATCCTCTCAAGCTATCAAGCAATTAAGTCCTCCTTCTTCTCCAATTTCTCTTGGGTTTCAAACCCTAGCAGGAATTTCACCAGACCCAAGTATGTATGGTCATGAATAAGAGATTTCTTCCACCCTGATGCCCAATCCCAAGCTCAATTATATGATTTCAATTCCTTCAAGTCTCCAACTATGATTTTTAAGAATTTCTAGGGTTAGACCATTTTATTTTATGAAACACTCGATGATCTCTTATGAAATTGATCCTCTTATGATTATTTTTATTTTTTATAATTATAATTACATGATTTCTATGAAAATCTCTCATAAATCTCTATTTTCAAGTTATGATGATTTACCCCACTTATGCATGAATTTCACTAAATCTCATATTTATGTATCATGACCGATCTTTGATATTGATTTCATGGCTAGTTCACGTATATTAAGATATTTATGAATTTCATGATTTAAACTAGATTATGTGCATGATTGCGATATATATGAGTACTATATATTTTTTGGGAGTAGTATTAAACACCGAGTAGGCCGGGGTTCCTACGTACCCAGGTCTTAGAATTACGTGCCAATGTAACCATGATGGGGTCCTCTATGAGAGTGTCTCCCATGCCCGAACGGGCCACCCATGAGTGATATCACGCCTTTTCATGGTCTACCCTTAGCAAGGTATGAACACATTCCAGATCAAGGTTACAAGTTGCGCTCTATGTGTGCTTACATCGAGTATGTCAGTTATAAGAATCTTCTACTACTCCAAGAGTTTTCTTCATATATTCATTTTTATGCTTCACGATATTATGACTTATCATATTTCAGGTTAATATAAACCTTATGAGATTTACTTATGATTTCAGTCATGTCCAGCCTTATGATATTTTGAAAACCTTAAACCATTATATTTAGTTTATGATTAGAATCTCATGTTTTAGCTTATCTTATGCTCATGATTTCAGAATATCATTTTAGTATCATGTTTTACTTATCCTACATACTCAGTACATTTTAAGTACTAACCACATACTTTTATGATATATCGTCTCATGATATAGGTTTGGGTGATCGGTCTCAGCCCCGATGTTAGCCTTGCTCTAGCCCCAGTCATCCCATCCCCAGCCTTGTGGGTGAGTCCTCATCATTCGAGGACATTAGCTTTCCTTTCTATTATGGTATTTGTCTTTCAGTTTTTTGACTTAGTTGAGCTAGTTGGGGGGTTTGTCCTAACAACTCATCTTTATGACTAGAGGATTTTTAGTATGTTTAGATACTCAGCGATGTTGACTTATTGTCCTATTTACGTTTTATGATATCTTAGACTTCTACTTATGTCTTATGTTATGCCTTCCTTCCGCTTAGTTTATACTCAAGAATATATTATGCATGTGTCACGGGTTAGCTTGGAGCCATTCGTGGTTCTAGGTCCCGTGTTACACCCAGGGTCTATGCTCGGATCGTGACAATTTAGCTATTTAGATGTTAGAGTTTTTATTATATCTGATATAGGTCGTAGTGTCAATGCCATTGATTACTTAACTATTACTGTGCACTGGGTTGATTATAATTGGAATTTACAAAAAAGAATCATAGGTTATAAAGTCTGTGAGCAAAGAAAAATTGCTTCGTATATAGCATGTACTATACTTGAAATTTTAGAATTATGGCCTTTGTGACAAAGTAATGAGTGTTACATTAGATAATGCTTCTGCGAATATTAGTATTGTTAGTCTGTTAAGAGCTAGATTATGTCCAATTAATAATGATATTTTTCATGTTAGATGCGTAGCTCATATATTTAATTTTATGAGACGATATTAAGTTATTTGATACTGGATGTTCGAAAGTTGAATATGCATGTTTATGAATTTTCAGATGAACAAAAGTTCTAGAATTCATGAATATAAAGAAATTTATAGAATAGGTGAACTTCCAT
>JACEIK010005759.1:25579-40160 GCA_018107945.1 Datura stramonium
CTCGGTTCGTCCCGGTCCGGCCACTCGTTCCAGCCCCAAGAGTCTCATTCCGTCCCGTTGGCCAGTTAACACCTATATGACTAAATTCATATCGACGAAATTACTTAATCTCGGAATGGTAAGGTGATATTTGAATGCAAAGTTTACAGATGGTGATTGATATTTGGATCAGGAGTTAAAAATGGCTAGATATGTATAAGTATTTAGTTAAAGTATAAGGAAGAAAGTTTGAAAAATAAAATAAAATAAAATAAGTGAAGTGTTTGCTTGACTTATTTAAGCTAGTAAGTGACAAGTAGGTGTATCACGTACATAAGCTAAATTGACCAAGTTAAAAAGGACCAAGTAGGTGCAACACACACATGAAGAATTGGGTCTAATGTGGCCCAAATGAAGCTCAAAGTTGGTCCAACAAAGTGACATTAAATTTGACCCAAAATAAGAACAAAGATAGCCACCCATATTAACCAAATTATGGCCCAAAAGGAGCACAAAAAAATCACCAAACTTAACTAATTAGAGGCATAAACAAAGGTAATATTGCCCCAAATTTCTTGAACTATTTTGACTCAAATTTGGGGTCAAAAATGGCGGTCAAATGGCCTCGATATAAGGACCAAATGTTGATCAACTTTTAACATTCATACTTAGCAAAAAAATTGAAAAAAAATATTCAAGAGATCTCTCCTCTCTTCTAGCCTTCAAGTGCCGCCCCTAACCCCCTTTAGGCTTCTTAAATTTTTTTAGCTTATTTCAAGTTTAAGGTAAGTAAGAATACTTATTATTTTAGTTCTATCCTACAACATATAGTAAGGAAAACATGTGGTAAGAAGTTGTTAAGATATGGCAGCCCCTCCCCCAAGTTGGACGCTCCAAATTTACGTGACAATGAAGAGGTTTCTTCTTCTCTTTTTTGTGTATGTGTAAAAGCTACTTAAGCTCTTCAAGATTACAAAAAAAAATCTCGTCAAGTCTGGTAAGTACTTTTCCCATGTTCACCTTTTTGTATGGAAGTTTAGGTGGAGAAATTTTATTATATTGTTGCTAAGAACTCAAGGGACGGTGATTGAAAATCGTGAGTTTAATGTTTTGCTATTGTATTTCGTGTGTGGTGAATTGTGTAGAGGACGTTTTGTGTGTTTTTATGTGATCGGATGTAATAGGTTGGGAGGGTGTGTGTTGCATTGAAATGGGTAAGAAGGGTGTAGCGAAACATCATTTAATCAATGTCAATACGTACAATTTGTATGGAATATATTTAGCTATTATTTTACAAGGTGGTGTTGTGTTTGAAGGCTAATATTAGCTTCATTATGAACTTATGATAAGAAAAAGTCAAGTCGTTCTTGGTGTAATCGTCGAAAGACACGAGGTATGTTAAGGCTTTTTTATTCTTTTTCAACGTGAATCTAGAAATAGAACTATAAGTTTCCTAAGAAAAAAGAATTTGAGCATGGTATTGTAAGGAATTTATTTTGATAACTAACAAAATCTTAAACAACCAAGCATTAAATTATGATGTGCTAAGTCACTTTCTTATAAGAATCTAATTTTTTAAAACAAAATGAAAGTCATTCTTGTGTCGAGTTTTCCTTTGTATTGTAATTCAAAATCAAGCTTTAGAAAGTACAAAAAAAAATTATCAAGTCAAATACTTATTTGTATTCAATTATTGAGTTGATCTTAAAAAGTACTTTGCAATATCTTTTGGTAAGTCGAGCATATATAAGTTACCTATATAAGACTTAATAACTTAACAGAAGTCATTTTATAACCTAGATCATATTGATATCATTCATGCGTGAGTTTTGTGTGTTAGTGTGCATTGAGGCACTACTGCCATATATATATATGTACAGTATGCGTGGGGCATTAAGGTGATTCAACATGTGTTACAACGTGAGTTAAGGTGTGTGTTGTGTTTTAAAACAAATAAAGAAGCTGGGAGCTTAATGAACCTTACAGATTTTAGTTTTCAAGTTTCTTATTATATACTGCCTCATTTAATGCTTGCATCTTATTCAGTTAATATTTATGCCTTACATACTAGTACATTCTTTTGTACTGGTGTTTCCATTGCCGTAGGGGTATTTCAATCTTGCCTGTGGGTCCAAATAGAGACCTAGATAGACCCCTTTAGTAGGAGCTGCAGAGTTCAATAGTTTTGATAGGATCCATTCTTTCTTGAGCTAACAAGGTAGAGGTCTAGTGTAATACCCGAAGCTTCCTAATACTAGACTCAGGATTTGAAAGGTGTTTAGCAGAAAAGTAAAATAACTTTTTTGTCTCAAGACGACTTGTGGTACGAGTTATAGGAATGACCAACAGGTTGTAGGATGGAGTCGTTGTTTAATGTAGAGCTGGTCAAGTTAGATGGTACAGGTAGTGGTACTATCTGTTGTGGGAAACCATGGGTCATTGGTAGGCGGTCGTTGGAAGTTGGAGGAGTCAAACTGGTGAGCTACAGGAGCAAAACATGAGTCGTAGGTTGGAGGTATGACTTGTGGTCAGGAGTTGTGGCAGGTGAGGTGGGTCTTTAGGTAATGATTAGACGATCGAAAGTACGACTAGTAGGAAGAACCTACAAGCCATTGGTTGTGCCCATGGAAAACTTCAGAAGGTTGTTTTCTATAGGATTGGACAGAACAGGAGGAAACCACAGATGGTGCTTGGTACGACCCGTGGTAACTGGCAACACCCTATTTTCCAGAAATTTTACTAGGGGTATTTTCATAATTCTTAAGCACCTAAGTCCTAAACTATGTCATTTTAAGCTTTGTTAGGAGGATTTTAAGAGGGTTTAATCTATCCTAATTCATTCAACTCCCATGCATGCAAGATTAGAGGTTTCCCTTTGAAGATCAAGCTTGAAACCCTCCAATTCTCCTCCAAATCTCTTGGGCTTTCAAAGTCAAGTTAAGAATCAGTTTACCCGGGTATGTAGGTCTATGAATGAGAGTTCCTTTCACTCTAATTCTCAAAATTATCTTTAATTTTATGAATTTAAGTTCTAGATCAAGTTCCTAATCTTATGGGGCTTTATCGTAATTTTTATGAAATTCTCTATGATTTATTTATGGGTCAATTCCCTTCATGTTTTAAGAAAGTTTTAAGATCTATGGGTAGATTTTACACCTATTTTGATTATTAATTCAAGATTTCTAATTTTAGAAAATTATGCCTAGTTAAGCAAGTTTCATAAAAAGTCAAGTTTATGATTCTGTCACGACCCGAACATAGGCCCGAATCTAGACACGGAACCTAGAATCATAAATGGCTCCAAGTAGACCCATGGCATGAACATGAAAGCTAAAACTCAATATACACAAAGCGGAAAACTATATTCTGAAATAGAGAAAGTCTAAATAGTAAAACATTTAAACAACGGAAATTTCAAAACACTGAATCTGAAGCTGAATATACAACTTTATGTATGATAAGCCTCTAACATACTGACGAGCTGATGGGACACCACCCCCAACTAGCTCACTAGAAGTCTAAAATAGAAAATGACAACAACTCAACTAACTGAAAGTCCTTGAAGGATGAGGACTCACCAACAAGCTATATGGGCTGAACTCGGGAAACTGGCTAGCGGCGAAACTAAATCTAAGCGTTTGAGCCTGTATCATGAAATAATATAGTATAGAGTATGCGGTCAGTATTCGGAATGTACTGAGTACTCAAGGTTAGTAAAACAGGCTAAGTAAGTAAAACTGAAATCTTGCATATTTTCAATCATAACATCATAAGATTCTGAGAGTAAAAAGTTGTATGATAGAATCTGAAAACATGAATAAACAAAAACTGAAGTAAGTGTATATGGCTTGCCATATTTGAAATAATAGGTAAATGATTATAATCTGATCCTTGGATCGAACCTGTTGAAAACAAGATATAATATTTTACATAATATGCATTATTGAAATCATGAGGGACAATGGGAGACTCTTCTTAACCGACAACCACCATGTATGAGCGCATGATAATCCCACGTCTTGTCCATATGGAGGAGAGCCACCCTAAGCCTTATTAGGGTGAAGGATTAAGTAAAGTGTGATATCACGGTGGGCCCTTGGGCTGGGGAAACACTCTCTTGAGAGGCCCCAAAGTATACCTATGTTGGCGTGTAGTTCATGAGACTGGGGAACCTTGGAACCCCTAGCCTACTCGGTGCTAGACACTACTCTCAAAACATATATAATGCAATATTTTCCAATTTTCTCTGCTTAACCCTCGGGCCTGATCTTAGGGACTTTCGGGGTATTACAATATCTCCCCCTTGGGAACATTTGTCCATGAATGTGGGGTAAACATACTAAATAATTGGGGAAAGGAATTGCTATCCCAAATACTGAGTATCTGAAGCTGAAAATTGACAGTGTGACTGACTCTGGACTAAAATACATGACGGAACTGAATTCATGAATCACACATACATGCTCTGACATGAAAGAAACTGGGAGATATGAACTAGACATGAAAATGAATAGGGTAATAAGGAGGAAAGTGGTACCTCAAGCTGGAACTGAGCCAGAAGGGAAAAGATGCATGTATTTAGCCATCAAATCTGCTTTGGATTCCCACGTGGATCCCTCGACAAGCTGATTTCTCCGCAGAATCTTTATTGAAGCCACTTCTTTGTTCCTCAACTTTTGAACTTGACAATCAAGGATTTTAACCGGAACCTCTTCACAACTAAGGTTATCCTTCACACCAATGCTCTCCACCGGAACAACCAAAGTCGGGTCACCAATACACTTCTTCAAGAGAGATACATGGAAAACTAGATGAACTAAAGCTAACTCCACTTGCAACTCCAACTCATAGGTCACCTTGCCAATACGTCTCACAATCTTGTACGAGCCAACATATCGGGGACCAAGCTTTCCTTTATTTCCGAATCTCATTATACCCTTCATGGGAGAAACCTTCAAGAGAACCCAATCATCAACTTCAAATTCAAGTTCTCTCCTCCTCATATCTGCATAGGACTTTTGACAACTCTGAGCTATTTTCAACCTTTCCCTTATAAGTTGAACTTTCTCCGTAGCCTCATGGACTGAATCTGGCCCTATCAATGTAGCCTCACCTACCTCAAACCAACCAATAGGAGATCTACATATTCACCCATAAAGAGCCTCAAACGGAGCCATTTGAATGTTGGAGGGGTGACAATTATTGTAAGCAAACTCGATAAGAGGCAGATCATCCCACTACCTTTGAAGTCAATCACACATGCTCTTAACATATCCTCAAGAGTCTAAATGGTTCGCTCAGCCTGACCATCTATCTACAGGTGAAAAGCTGTTTTAAGCTTGATTTGAGTCCCAAGGCCCTTCTGAAATGACTTCCAAAACTGTGAGGTGAATTAAGAACCTCTATATGATATGATGGACATGGGAACACCATGCAACCGAACTAACTCCCGAATATACAATTTAGCATAGTCCTCAGCTAAATTGGTAGTTTGTTGATAGAAAATGGGTTGCTTTAGTCAACCTGTCCACAACCACCCAAATGGAATGTTACTGTCAACGTGTACGAGGCAACCCTGTAATGAAGTCCATATTGATCTCTTCCCACTTCCAAGTTGGTATAATGATGTCTTGTAGCACACCTCCTACCCTTTGATGCTCCACTTTCACTCGTTGACAATTTGGGCACTTAGCCGCAAACTCCGCTATGTCCTTCTTCATGCCATTCAACCAATAGACTTCTCGTAGGTCACAGTACATCTTGGTGGCACCTGGATGTATAAAATATTGGGAACCATGATCCTCATGCAACATCCGCTCCCTCAAATCATCAACACCTGGAATAAACAAACGACCCTAATATCGAAGTACACTATATCCCCCTTGGGAGAAGACCTCCACCTTCTAATTCTGAACCGCTTCCTTCAAATGACCAAAATAGGATCCTCATCTTGTCTAGCCTTGACCTCAGTCACCAAAGAGGATTCTGAACCATTCTAAACAATGAAACCATGATGTGCTGTGAGTTTACAACACTTTTGATGCTCAAAACTAAGAAAATAGCATGGACTAAGGTATATTTATATGGATATAAGGAACTTTTTCTTTGGTTACAGGATAAATAGGTGTTGGAGCAAAAAATGTGCAAAAGATAGCCTGAAAGTGCAGAAAATAGGCTTAACTCACAGTCCTCAGTACGAGCCGCAGGAAGGTGCTATGAGTCGTACTGCTGGTCATGAAAAGTTTCAAAAGGCTACGGATGATGAGGTGTATATTATGACTTTCAATATGAGTCGTACAAAGCTTGTATGGGATGTAGTGAAGAATTCATGGGAGGATCCAAAAAATTTGCACAAGAGGCTAACTCTTGCTACAGATAGACAGTACGAGTCGTGGCATCAAGGTACGAGTCGTACCAAAGCACTCGTGATGAATTTCAGAAAAATTTCAGAGTCTCGGAGTCAAGCCACGGAAGCTCAGTACGACTCGTAGAAAGCATGTACGAGTCATACCAAGGTCCAACACCTAGCCAAATTTCAGCCAGCCGATGACCTATGGGAAGTAGGTACGACCCGTACATACCTGCTACGGGTCGTAGGACAAGTCGTGCTGCAAGCGGCTTCAGATATGGAAATACACCCTGTTATCCTAGGAAAAGGATTTTTATGTCTGTATAAATATGTTTTATGTTTTATTTTCTTAGAGAGAGGTAATTAGGAATGATTAGAATTGATTAGCAACGAAATTGAGGAGATTTAGACGTGAGAATTGAGTTGTTCAACTTGTGATCAACCTTTTCTTGGTTTTCTTTTGATCTTCATATTGTTCTTGAGTATTTTTATGATTAATACAAAGAAGTTTTTCTCTCATCCATAATTGTAAGTATTGATTTATGTATTTAAATATGAATGCAAATCACAATCTTGCAACTATGAGAGGCTAAAACCTCCATAGCTAGGGTTGTGGGAACGATGGTGGATTAACAAGCTAGGGATACATAAAAGTGATTCAAAGCCAATGCAAAACACTTGTATTATATTCTCCATGCTTAAATGTTTCTTAACGGTGTACAAAGTTAGGACATGCCTAAATTTTTTACTTGCTTGAGCCTAGAGAAGTAGAGATTAGGAAAAGAGAACTATAACAAAGCCTTAATATTGATGATCATTATATTAACTTGAGTTGTGGTCACAGGATAGTTAAATTTGGGACATATTGTTAACGGTTAATTTGCAATCGTTCATGAGACCTGGTCTGGTGATTGAGTGTAGTCATTCAATAGGGATTGGACAGTCATTTGAATGAACCTAAGTTATCAGTTCCACAAGTAAGCATTGGTGATGATCACGTATGTATACCCGAAGAAGTTATGAACCAATGGGAACACAAAACCCTAGTTATCTTTGATTCTTGATTTCAACTAAAGTTTTAACTGTGTTTTTAATTATTGTTTTCTTTAGAACCCTTATTTGGAGTAACTACCTAAAGAGTTCACTTACCAGCTTTAGTCTAGATCTTCCATATTCCCTGTGGAATCAACCCCAAACTCTAGTTGGGTTCTTTATTGACAACGTCCGCTTCATACTTCCAAAGGATGTGTGGTTTGAGTGTTACAAAAAGTGGCGCCATTATCGAGGACCAAGGTCGAAACCAATACATAGACATGTACAACCAAAATGGTTACAGAGATAGGAGTCACGGTCGTGAACGCGATGGAGGATGGAGAAGAAACGATGGCTACTGCAATGACTGGGCTGGAGTTTATGTTCCTCCTAATGCACGAGAGGGGGAGGCTGGTCAATCAAAGTTAGAGAGCATGATGGTTGAGATGCTGAAGAAGGTGAGGTCCACTGATGAGAAATTGAAGGAGATCCGTGGTGACATATCTAGTATGGGTCAGAGAGTGGAATCTCATGCAACCGCCATTAAGTAAATTGAGCAGCATCTTGGGCAACTGTCAGCATCACTAAATCCTAGACAAAAATTTACACTGCCTAGCAACACCATCCAAAACCCAAAGAATGATGGCCACTGCATGGCGGTGATGATTAGGAGTGGTAAGACCACAATTGACCCCCATTTTTCGATTGTAGCTGAATGAAAGAAAGAGAGCATTATTCAGGAAAGTGATAAGAGTGCTGAAATGGAGAGTGTTGAGTTGCCAGAGGCCCCGATAGAGGAGAAGAAACCTAACATTGATCAAGGAGAAACTCAAGTGCACTGAGCTATCCCACGACCACCACCACCATTCACTCAAAGAATGAAGAAAAAGGCGGTAAATGGTAAGTTCCATAAATTCCTTTCGATGCTTAAACAACTATCTATAACATAGCATTGGTGGAGGCATTGGAACAATTTCTGAGATAGGCTAAGTTTATGAAGGACTTGGTGACAAAGAAGAGGTCTGTAAGCTATGAGCCAGTAGACAATGTACATCACTGTAGTGCCATAGCTACACGGGTCCTGGCTCAAAAGAAGGAAGAGCCAGGTGCTTTCACTATGCTGTGCACCATTGAGAATGTCGAGTTTGCAAGGGCACTTTGTGATCTGGGAGAAATCATCAACCTAATGCCCTTGGAGGTATTCAATAAATTGGTCTTAGGAGCCCCCACACCGACCACTATGCAGTTACTAATAGCCGACAGAACTATGAAGAAGCCAGTAAGGATCCTGTTCGATGTACTGGTCAAGGTGGACAAATTCATATTCCCAGCAGACTTCGTGATCTTGGAATAAGAGATTGATTATGAGGTTCCCATCATTCTTGGGTGACCATTCCGTATGACTGGGAGGGCTTTAGCAGATGTGGAGGCTGGCCAGCTGAAGTTTAGATTAAATAAAGAAGAGGTCACTATCAACATCTACCGAACAATGCAGCAACCCAAGGAATATAGTGTAATCTCAGCACTAGAGGATGAATATGAGTCACTTGACGAATTCTGAGTAGTCAAGAGACTTGCGTCGTGCCGCAACATTAAATTAGGCACTTATTGGGAGGTAACCCAAGTGGTGTCTTGGTGAAGTCTGAGTAACCAGGCCACCTGCGTCATGCCGCGACGTTAAATCAAGCGCTTCTTGTGAAGAACCCCAAGTTATTCAACTAAAGTGTACTGAGTGTGCAGGGAAAACAAAAACTGGAGGCAGGAAAAAACTGTTGAAAAAGAAGTTGCTACGGCTCTCAGTACGACTCGTGACAGCATCCTACGAGCCGTAACAAGAGGCGTGGTGAGGTTAAGAGATGTAATTCAGAGCAACGACCTACGAGTCATCATACGAACCATACCCACCTTGTACGAGTTGTAGGATGTACTTGTAGGTCCCCAGGTTTGTTTTCAAAACTCTAACTCATGGGTCCAAGGGATGATTCATACGTCCTTCATACGACTCGTGGTACGAGCCGTGACGGGTCAAAATTTTAAAAATCACCCGACTCGGCCTAGGTTTTCACATCTACCCTTTTCCTATTTTAACCAAACACCTCACACGACCCTTATTCCCATGCAAACAAAAACAAAACTACGAACCCTACCCTCAAACCTCTCACACCCGTAACTCAAAAGCTAGGAGACTTCGAGCAATTTCCTGCTCAAATTAAGCATGACTCTACCCACATTTGTGATTACCAGTCGAAGAAAGAAGCAACAAGTAATTAATGCATTGAATATCGAAAAAATCTTAACTTGCTTGAAGCTTTCACTGTCAAAACCCCTGTGAGTATTGACTTTTCTCGAAAAATTTCAAAAATACAATGATCAGGGATGTTATCAGACCATGAATGACTGGAAAACATTATCTTGTTGTTGGGTTATGGGTAATGATTAAGAAGGGGAAGGATGAGCAGTGTTTAATTGATTGAATGATATGACTAGACCTGGGGAAGTCTGAGTACCCAAATTGTGAAAAAGAACCCCTGCAAACTGAACAAAAATTGAATAAGCCAAAGTGGTATGAAGCATAGTACGGTTAGTAGTTTGTCACTACGAGTCGTACTGAGCATTTGTACCAAAGAACTGAATAGGGCTAATCAGAGGAGTCCTTCCTACAAATCGTGGAATCAACCTACGGGTCGTACCATGAGTCATGGAAAAATACAGAGGAAATCATAGTGTGAGGCTTCATCAGATGACTTAGCGTACGGGTCGTACCATGAGTCGTGGAAAAATACAGAGGAAATCATAGTGTGAGGCTTCATCAGATGACTTAGCATACGGGTCGTACCATCGTGGTACGAATCGTACCTATGAGCCGTAACATATATACAAGATTGATGGGTCTTCATACGAGTCGTACCTATGAGTCGTAACACGCATATAGAGTCTCTGGGCCTTCATATGAGTTGTACCTTCAGGGTACGACCCATACTGTCGATCCGTGATAAGAATCTGAAAGTGTTCTCTTCTTGTTCTTTTTTCTCAAATACGGAATTCTAACTTTCTTCTCTACAGGTACAATGATAAAGAACCGAAAAGCATCCAAAGCAACAGCCTAGAGAACATTAATTGATGAAACATCTGATTTCGAGGTTGGGAAAGCAGGAAACTCCCCTAGTGGTTCGGTTGAGGATTAGCAGGTAGATACTTCAGACACTAACGGAACCATAACCACTAGGGTGAAAGCAAGAGCACAAGTCGAATTATCCACTACCACATCTGCCTAAGCTCCCCAGTCTGAGAGGGAGCTAGAGGAGGTAATTAGGATTCAGGTAATGACTCAAATACAGAAGAATGGTCTGAGGAGACCCAATCAGGTGAAGCAAGTGGCAGTGATGAATCAGAGGAGGAGGCCCTAGATGCTGCAAAAGAACATACCCCACCCATAGAGAACCGCACAATCGGTGGAAAGTGCCGAGAGCTAGAGAGATTTATGAGAAGGGCATTTCTCTCACTTCCAAGAACAAGCCAAGGCGGAGCATCCAGGAAGAAACTCAGATCCTCACAAACTCACTGAATGAAGTTGAGGAGATGAAGCAGATATTCAACTTCTATGGTTTCGGGTGGATGGCCAAGACTCCAGCTCAGTATACAACAGAATTGGTCTGGGAGTTCTACGCCAACTATTTGGCCACCATGGAGCAAAGGGCAAAGGAGGGGCATAAAATAAAAGACTAGCCCCGACTGGAGAGTGTGATGGTCCGAGGATGAAAGGTAGACATATCAGAGCAGACCATCTCTCGAGTCCTCTATGGACCACATTTCGTGCCTACACGGATGATTCCTGAGTATGACTACAGGATGGAGGCAATGAAGCAGATCAAGAATTTGTGCCAGGAAAAGCAGAGGCAGCTGCAATGGTTGACAGATATGATTGCTGAAAATAAGGATGAAGCTGAATGGGTTACAGGTGGAAATAAGGTGACAAAGAACTCGCTCAACTTCATAGAAAAAGCCTGCTAGACACTAGTACGCCACTGGTTAGCACCCACGGTCAACAATAATACATTGAGTGCTAACAAAGAAGCTTTGGTGGCATGCCTCATGTCCCATTATCCTATTAACATCCCGAGGATCATCGCAGAGGAGATACGAGATCAGGCGGTGGGAGTGAGCACTACCATCCCATTCCCGAGTCTTGTATTCAGGCTATGCACAGAGACAGGGGTGCCAATACGATGGGGTGAGGAGCGGCTGATCGAAGGCCAGAGGATTGCAAACATCAGCCTTATCCGGGATGAGACGAACCTAGTAAGCCAAGCCAGAATACCCACCGCAATCCCATCAGTACAGCCAGCAGGGGACGCACAAGTGAATGTCCCCACTATACAGGAGCATAGTGACACATCGACTACAGTTGTCGGTTACATAAAGTCAGCTCCTAGCACTTCAGCTACTCCACATCCTAGCTTGCAGACTCAAACTCCAGCAGGGCATATTTTGGTGCCTCACAACTTCCTCCAGAAATTGGCCAAACAGTTGATCATGGCTGAGTGAAAAATTCAAGCTCTGATGGAAAATGTAAAGCCATGGGTCAAAACGGACATAGATACAGTAGGTTAGGCTCTACATGCTAGCTTGGATGGATTTGAGAGCCGATTCAATGTGCGGATGGCGGAGCAGACCAATACCAGCAGTCTCGGTGAGGAGTTGTGGGCTCTTCGTAGCCAAGTAGTTGAGTTTTCATCACGACAACCGGCAGTCATAGCAGCCTCAACTCTTCCAGACCTAGATGCAAAGCTTGATGAGGAGATTGACTTTGCGGGTTATTGGGAGCTGACGGTAGCTGTTGGAGATAAGGGAAAGAAAAGAGCTTCTGAGGAGGTTGGAGAGGAGAGTCTGTGAAAGAAGAGGAAGAAGGAAAGGAAAAAACACAAGCGGGCCAAGGCAGAGAGCCTGCGGACTCATGACGTACATATGTCAGAGCTACAGGAGCAAGCTAGAGGAGCAGGAAGCTCCATCATGACTCAGCCCGATTTGCCAGTGGTCGTGACCCTTTGAGTGAGCCACATTCAGCCCAGATAGACACCAGGCTGTAGAAGTGACCAAAACTACTGAGGGGATAACCACTCCCCCTGTGGATACTTCATTGAGTGCGCCGGCCACCGCTAGCGCCACGATTACAGCAGAGGTACCTCCTCCACAGGAAGACAGGAGCGCCTAGAGCACCACAAGTATGTTCCCTTCCCTATGATCTTATAGTTCATGCTTCGGGGACGAAGCTTAATTTTCAAAAGGGGGAGGGGGTGTACTTGTGATTTTTGGGATTTTTGATTCGTTTGGGGTTTTCTTGTCGTGTTTCTTTACCCTCGGACATGCTATGTAGTAGAACCGGCATGTTTAGGATTTTATTTATTATTTTGTGATTTTTATTTAATTAGGAAATAGCTTAGGAGTACTCAGCCAATGAAAATGCACTAGTTTTGATTTTTGAAAAAATTGACCCTGCTTAAATTTTATTTGATGCATTAGCTATGTATTTGTAACTTCATGCATGATTTCTGTTGATCTTTTGACGTCATTTAGTTTATTAGCATGAGGAGTATTGTTAATCCATGTATGAACCAGATAGGTGAGGTGAATATAAGTCATGTACCATGAGTGAGTGAGGTGTAGTACTTAGTTCAGTATTGTGTTAAAGATCTAGAACTTGCCTGGTTGGTCTTTGCATAGGCTAAGGATGGTTGGTTAGGATATTATCATAGGCCATTTTTTTAAGCTCACTTTTAGCCTAAATAACCCTACCAAAATTATATGATTCCCTTGATCCCAATTTCGAGCCTTTAATAGACCATTTTTCTTTGATTCACCGAATTAACCATACCCATTTCTTTATAATGAACCTGTTTTGGCCCTGGTCCTTTCTTGGATATTGTAAACCTCAACATAGGCAAAATTCCTAAATTGAGGGTGGCTAGGGTAGGGGTGCATAAGTGATGGGAAAGAGAAAAAGGGAGAGAAAAGAGAAAAGGTTAAAAATGAGGTGTGGTGTAAAGAGAAAAAATAAGGAGATGAAAAAAGTTGAAAATCTTGAAAAAGAAATTTCAAAGAAAAAAATTGCTGTAAAAAGTTGAAAATATACCACACCCATACAAATGTACATAAAAGAGGTGAAAAGGGAAGAAAATGAATGAAAAGCAAAAAGGGTGAAATAGGTGAATGGTGTAGACAATGTATGTAGTGCCAAGGAAGGGATAATCACTTATAAAATCTTTCATATTTATCATGTACATCCCTAAAGCCTACATTACAAGCCACAACAAGACCTATAGTGATGCTAATCCGACCATCTGATAAATCGAAGCAGAGAAAATAAGGGCAAGCCTATGGTATCTGATACATAATACTTGAAACTTCTTTGTGAGAGTGAGAGCCTTGCTTGTTTAGTCCCATGCAATATTTGACACTATATATGTGAGTGGGGACTTCATTTGTTATGAGGGTACATGGATTATATTTACTTTTACCATTGGTCTGTGTGAAAAACATTGGTGATGACTTGATTTCCTGTTGATAGCTAGATAACATGTCTTGATCCCTGTTTATCATGTTTTGTGGTTGCTTGTGGTACATTAGTTGATGTTGGTTCATGGAAAAGGGTTAGAAAATTGTTGAATGTATAGTGTAAGTTTTGTTTAGTATTGGCTATACTATCCTAGGTTTATTTTCTAGTTGAGCATCATATTTAGTTTTTCTTTTTCTTTGCCCGAGGACATGAAAAAATCTTAAGTTGAGGGTGTTGATGTGTTGTGAGTTTACAACACTTACGACGCTCAAAACTAAGAAAATAACATGGACTTAGGTATATTTATGTGGATATAAGGCACTTTTTCTTTGGTTACAGGATAAATAGGTGTTGGAGCAAAAATGTGTAAAAGATAGCTTGAAAGTGTAGAAAATAGGCTTAACTCACAGTCCTTAGTACGAACTGTAGGAAGGTGCCACGAGTCGTACTGCTGGTCGTGAAAAGTTTCAGAAGGCTAAGGATGAAGAGGTGTATCTTACGACTTTCAGTACGAGTCGTACAAAGCTTGTACGGGCTGTAGTGAAGAAGTCGTGGGAAGATTCGGAAAATTTGCACAAGAGGCTGACTTCTGCTATGGATAGACAGTACGAGTCGTGGCAGCAAGGTACGAGTCATACCAAATCACTCGTGGTGAACTCCAGAAGAAT
>JACEIK010005759.1:40215-55876 GCA_018107945.1 Datura stramonium
ACCTGCTACGGGTCGTAGGACAAGTCGTGCTGCAGGCGGCTTCAGTTATGGAAATACACCCTGTTAGCCTAGGAAAAGGATTTTTATGTCTGTATAAATACATTTTATGTTTGATTTTCATAGAGAGAGGTAATTAGGAGTGATTAGAATTGATTAGCAACGAAATTGAGGAGACTTAGACGTGAGAATTGAGTTGTTCAACTTGTGATCAACCTTTTTTTCATTTTCTTTTGATCTTCATATTGTTCTTGAGGATTTTGCTGATTAATACAAAGAAGTTTTTCTCTCATTCATAATTGTAAGTATTGATTTATGTATTTAAATATGAACGCAAATCACAATCTTGTAACTATGAGAGGCTAAAACCTCCATAGCTAGATTTGTGGAAACCATGGTGGATTAACAAGATAGGGTTACATAAAAGTGATTCAAAACCAATGCAAAACACTTGTATTTTATTCTCTTCATTCTTAAATGTTTCTTAATGGTGTACAAAGTTAGGACATGCCCGAACTTTTTACTTTCTTGAGCCTACAGAGGTAGAGATTAGGAAAAGAGAACTACAAACAAAGCCTTGATCTTGATGATCATTGTACTAACTTGAGTTGTGAGCGTAGGATAGTTAAATTTGGGATATATTGATAACGATTTATTTTAAATCGCTCATGAGACCTGGTCTGGTGATTGAGTATAGTCATTCAATAGGGACTGGACAGTCGTTTGAATGAACCTAAGTTATCAGTTCTACAAGTAAGCATTGGTGATGATCACGTATGTATACTTGAAGTAGTTATGAACCCATGGGGAACAAAAAACCCTATTTATCTTTCATTCTTTATTTCAACTAAAGTTTTAACTGTGTTTTTAATTATTATTTTCTTTAGAACCCACCTATTTAGAGTAACTACCTAACAAGTTCACTTACCGGCTTTAGTCTAGATCTTCCATATTCCCTGTGGAATTGACCCCAACCTCTAATTGGGTTCTTTATTAACAATGACCACTTCATACTTCCGAAGGAGGTTTGGTTTAAGCGTTATCACACCACCATCCGTCGAGTCAATAAAACGAACTCCTAATCGTGCAAGCTTATGCATATCCTTCACCAACTCTTTTCTTCCATCTTCCACATGAGAAACACTCTCCATAGATAGCCTGCTAAGGGAATCCGCCACTATATTGGCCTTTCCCAGATGATAAAAGGCACTCATGTCATAATCCTTGAGAAGCTCTAGCCTCCTCTTTTGTCTCAAATTCAAGCACTTCTGAGTAAACACATATTGAAGACCCTTGTGGTCCAGGAACACATCTACATACACTATAATAATAGTGTCTCCAAATCTTCAATACAAACACCACTATTTCCAATTCTAGGTCGTGCATCGGGTAATTCTTTTCATGAGTCGTAAGTTATCTAGAGGCATACACAATGACCCAGCCATATTGCATCAACACACAACCAAGACCAACCCTAGAAGCATCACAATACACCAAAAATCCATCAGTATCCTTAGATAGGGTCAATACTAGGGATGAAGTGAGCCGAGTCTTTAGCTCTTGAAAGCTCTTCTCACAGGCATCTGACCACTAAAATTTAACTCTCTTCTGGGTCAACTTGGTCAAAGATGCTGCAATGGATGAAAATCCCTCAATAGACCTTCTGTAGTAGCCAGACCCAAGAAACTCCTGATATCCGAAGGACTTACTGGCCTATGTCAATTCTTTGCAGCTTCTATCTTTTGAGAGTCCACTTGTACACCCTCACTTGACACTACATGGCCCAAAAATGCTTTTGAGTTCTGCCAAAATTAACAATTGCTGAATTTAGCATACAGCTGGCGATCCTTTAGAGTCCGTAGCACAATCCTCAATTGAGCAGCATGCTCCTCCTCGCTCCGAGAATATATGAGAATGTCATCTATGAACACAATCATGAACATTTCCAAATATGGCTTGAACACCCTATTCATCAAATCCATAAAAGCTACAGGAGCATTCGTTAGTCCAAAAGACATAACTACAAACTCATGGTGATCATACCGAGTCCTAAAGGCTATCTTCGGGATGTCACTCTCCCTGACTCTGAGTTGGTGATAACCAGACCTGAGATCTATCTTTCAGAAACACTTAGCACCCTAAAATTGGTCAAAAAAATAATCAATTCTGGGGAGGGGATACTTTTTCTCGATTGTAACTTGGTTCAACTACCGATAGTCAATGCATATACGAAGAGATCCATCCTTCTTCCGAATAAAGAGAACTGGTGAACCCATTGGGGATTTGCTACGTATGATGAAACCCTTTTCTAAGAGATCCTTCAACTACTCTTTCAACTCCTTTAGGTCAGTTGGAGCCAATCTGTAAGGAGGGATAGATATAGGCTATGTATCAGGAAGAAGGTCAATGCCAAAGTGGATCTCCCGCTCGGGATGGACTCCGGTTAGATCATTTGGGAACACCTCCGGATACTCACAAACTATAGGAACTGACTAGAGAGTCGGGGTCTCGGACATTGCATCTTAAACCCAAACTAGATGGTAAACACAACCCTTAGAAATTATCTTCCTGGCCTTAAGGTAGGAAATAAAGCGACCTATAGGCACAACTGAACTACCTTTCCATTCTAGGACTGGCTCTCCCAGAAATCGAAACTCTACCGCGCAGGTTCTACAATTCACTGAGGCATAACATGCATGTAGCCAATTCATGCCAAAGATAACATCAAAATCTTTCATGTCTAACTCTACTAGATCTGTTGAGGTGACTTTCTGAAGTATTGTGACAGGCAATTTCTGTATATCCCTCGAGCTATAACTGAGTCACCAGCTGGAGTAGAGACTAAGAAAGGTTCTGATAGGATTTTAAGGCTGACTCTGAAACTACTAGCAACATAGGGCGTCATAAAAGATAAGGTAGCCCCTGGATTTAATAATGCATAAACATTAAGATGAAATACTCATAACATACTAGTGACCACATCTGGAAAGACCTCCTGCTCCTGACGATATGAGAGGGCATAAAACCTGTTTTGACATTGACCACCACCTGCACTAGTGGATGCACCCTGCTGAGCTAAGCGTGCTGGTGGAGCTGCTGAACGGTGGCTGGGTCTCAACCTCTACCATGACCCTGTCTGGCTGCTGAACAATCTCTAAGAATATGACCGGGCTTCCCACACCTGAAATATGCACCAGAACCTACTAAGCACTCCCCGAGGTGCCTCCTACCACACTTGTTGTAAACTGGAAGACTAGGCTCTCCTAACCTGCTCCCCTGAACTCTAGAGCCTGATGTTCTTCCCCTCTGCTCGCACTGATATCTAGATGGTACACTAGCTAATGAAGGCGTTGGAACTAATGGTGTTTAACGAGACTACTAATGATGCCCTCCATTGGGCCTCTATCGGAAGAACTCAACACTACTCGTCCTGGCCCTCTTGGCCTCTCTCTCCTTATCCTTCAGCTGATCCACCTCTATTTGTTAGGCGTATATGACCAATCGAGAGAAGTCTAAGTCATTATTCAGCATCCTCATCCTACACTCCTTGACTAGTGAGTCGGACACTCCATACATATATCTGTTCATACGAGCCCTCTGGTCTGCCACCATCTCCGGCGCATACTTGGATAGTCGGATAAACTCCAAGGCATACTCTTGAACCGTCACATCATTTTTCTTCAAATTGATGAACTCCGCTGCCTTTGCCTCCCTTAAATCCATAGGGAAGAATCTGTCTAGGAAAGCTGTCATGAACTCATCCCAGCTCACGGGAACTACGCCCACTACTCTACCGTCTCTCCACTGACAGTACCAAATATAAGCAAACCCCTTCAGCTGATAGGAGGCTAAGTCTCCGCTCTTTTCTCCCGTAACTCCCATAATCTGGGTGATCTTCTGTATCTCCTCCAGGAACTCATATGGGTCCTCATCCACTCTCAACCTAAGGAACTTAGGGGGATTCATCCTAAGGAAATCCCAAACTCGAGTTGCCGCTGGGCTCCCATTCTATAGGACATGGGTCACTTCCTGCTGGTTGACCTGGGCAGTCAAAGCCTTAGCCAGCATCTGAAAATCTTCCCTAAACTCGGTACAAGAGACCTACTCGAGCACATAATCCACTGGGTTGATGGGGCTTGCTGGTGCCCATCTCCATTTCCATTCTCACGGTCATTCTCATTTCTATTTCTTCTTCCATTAACTTATCAGGGAGGCATGATCACATATAGTTAGAAGGACAGAGAGATACTTCATCGCACGACATATATCATGAAAGAAGGGAAATTTCCTACAAAATTTTGTAGACTCTTCATCATAAGTGTGCGTGCCACATTCATGAAAAAGACTTTACTTAGCGTGGCTTTCAGACACCCTAGGACACACTAAACCTTTGCTCTGATACCAAGTTTGTCACGATCCAAACATAGGCCCAGATCTAGACATGAAACCTAGAACCATAAATGGCTCTAAGTTGTCCCATGGCATGAAAATGAAAGCTAAAGCTCAACATACACAAAGCGGAAAACTATATTCTAAAATAGCGGAAGTCTGAATAGTAAAACATTTAAGCAATGGAAATCTAAAAACATTGAATTAGAAACTGAATATATAATTTTATGTCTGATAAGCCTCTAACAATTGATGATCTGATGGGACAACACCCCAAATAGCTCATTAGAAGTCTACAATAGAAAATGACATCAACTCAACCAACTGAAAGTCCTCGAAGGATGAGGACTCACCAACAAGATGTTTGGGCTGAACTTGGGAAACTGGCTAGCGGCGAGACTGAATCTGAACATCTAACCCTGTATCATAAAATGATATAGCATAGAGTATGAGGTTAATACTTAGAATTTACTAAGTATGCAAGGTTAGTAAAACATGTTAAGTAAGTAAAACTGAAATCATGCATATATTAAATCATAACATCATAAGATTCTAAGAGTAAAAGGTTGTATGTTGGAATTTAAAAACATGAATAAACATAAATTAAATTAAGTGCATATGGCTTGCAATATCTAAAATCATAGGTAAATTCTCATAAACTGATCTTAGGATCAGACCTACTGAAAACATGGTTTAATATTTTATAGAATATGCATTACTGAAATCATGAGGAATAATGGGAGACTCGTCTTAACCAACAACCATATATGAGCGCATGATAATCCCACGTCTTGCCCACGTGGAGGAGAGCCATCCTAAGCCTTTCCAGGGTGAAGGATTAAGTAAAGTGTGATATCATGGTGGGCCCTTGGGCCGGGGAAACTCTCTCTGGAGACGCCCCAAATTATACCTACCTTGGCGTATAGTTCATGAGACTGGGGAACCTTGGAACCCCTAGCCTACTCGGTGCTAGACACTACACAAAACATATATAATGCTCAGATAATCATAGATCAAAACATAACTTAAATCCTAATATATGGGGAGTCTTGACTCCTACATATGAGATAACTGAACTTATTAGCCTTGGTTAAATCATGAAATCTTGTTTAACTTGAGTGGTCTTACCCAAATCTTAACTTCATGCTTGCATGAATAGACATCATAAGTAAAATCATAAATATATTCATGGGTAATTTGTAAACATTCACATATGCTAGAACTTTCATCATACTTGGAAGCATAAATCATAAACTCAACTTTTCATGAAACTTGCATAATTGAGAATTATGTTCTTAAAACTGAAATCATGAATTGTAATCAAAATAGGTATAAAACCTTCCCATGAATCTTAAAACATCATTTAAAACATAAAGGGAATTGGCCCATGAATTAAACATAGAGAATTTCATAGAATTGGGTTAAGACCCCATAGAATCATACACTTGATTCATGAACTTGAGATGGGATTTGGCCTTGAGAGTGAAGGAAAACTCTGATTGATGACCCTACATACCCGGGTAAACTGATTCTACACCCTTCCTTAAAAGCCTAAGAGAATTGGGGAAGAACTTGGATAGTTTCTTGGCATGATCTTAAATGGAACTCTCTAATCTTGCATGCATGGGAGAGAAAGACTTAGCATAGGTTAACCCTTCTTAAAACTCTCCTATCAGAGCTTAAAACAATGTAGTTTAGGACCTAGGAGCTTAGGAATTACAAATACACCCTTTCTAAATTTGTAGAAAATGGACTCTGCTAGTTCTCACGAGGGACTTCACAAGTCGTGAGGTAGGAGACAACTCACCCTTACTCAGGGAGTCTACTGGAATTCCACCTTCGATTCGGACCTCTTGACCATGACTCACTTCAAAGTCGTGAAGTGACACCACGACTCGTGGCATCCACCCATGGTCACCCCTTGACCACGACTCTTAATCAGCCAACCTGCACTTCACGAGTCACTCCACGACTCGTGGGGTAACTTCACGGGTCACTAGATGAGTCGTCCTGTGACCTGATGCAATATTTTTCAGTTTTATCTGCTTAACCCTCGGGCCTGATCTTAGGGACTGTTGGGGTATTACAGATTCCATTATGATTTTTGATTCTCCTAAGCCCTAAGTTATGATTTATGACATGACTCCCTACAAGTACTCTTTATGAATTTATGAATTTCAAGTATGGTGATTTTCTCAAGCATGTATGTTCTTCATAATTTACAAGTTTATGATTATGGCCGACTTACGGGTCCTGTTTCATGGATAATCATGTATTTCAAGTATGATCAAGTATATTATGATTTATCTATCCATGAACTTCATGAATGATTTCATAATTATTATATGAGCCCTCATGTGCATGTTATTGGGAGCATGTCTAGCTCTGAGTAGGCATGGCGTTCAGGTAAACTCCATGGTCTCAGAACTACGCGCCAATGTAGGTTTATATTCATAGACTCTAGGTGGGTCCCCATTAGTGATATCACGTCATTTATGTCTCTTTCCTGGCAATCCCAGGATGGCTCTACCCACTTGAGTGAGATAGTTGGGGCATCATGTAAGCTCTATCATGATTGTGTCGTTTATGATGAGTCCTCCCATTGTTCCTTATGTTTTATACATGATCATGATTACGACATTTTGGCTCAAGTTATGTTTTACAAGGTTTCTCTTATGATTATGATTATGACTAATCTATGAATGGTTTTGGAAACCTTGAGTCCTCATGTTTATGTTATGATTATCACTTCATATTTTAAAATGTCCTACTCTTATGAACTCTTATGTATTGTATTAGTCCATTTTACTTACCTTGCATACTCAGTACATTCAATGCATTTACTGCATACCCTATGTTGTATTGTTTTATAATACAGGTCCGAGGGATTAGATTTAGCCACGCTATTAGTCCTGCTTCCGTTTCAGTCTTGTTTAGCCATTGTTGGTGGTTCTCATCTTTCGAGGACATTCAGTTTAGTTTGATGTTATGTTATTTCAGTTACAGACTTTTGTCGAGCTAGTTGGGGATGTTGTCCCATCAGCTCATCAGTTATGTTAGAGGCTTTTCAGACGGTATGTAGAATTCCAGCTTGTCAATGTTGACTTTATTTTGGATTGATATGTATTCAGACTTACAGCTTATGCATGTTTTATAGTATTTTTCACTTGATGTATGCTCTTTAGCTACTATGTTCATGCCATGGGTTGACTTGGAGCCTTTTATGGTTTTAGGTTCTGTGTCTCAATCCAGGCCTATGTTCGGATCGTGACAAACTTGGTTTCAAAGCAAAAGGTTCAGAGTTTCCTAGGGTGTCTGAAAATCGCGTTAAGTAGAGTTTCTTCCATAGGTGTGAAGGCGCCATACTTATGGGGGAGAGGCTACAAGACGTTTTAGTAAATTTTTCTTCGTTCATAAACTATGTCATGCGATGAAGTATCTCTCTATCCTTCTAACTCGTGCTATACGCGTTTGCAAAATCATGCCTCCATGATGTATGAATGGAAGAAGGAAAGGGAATGAAAATAGCCACGAGGATGGCAATGGGGATGAGCATCAGCATGCCCCGCCAGCACCAGCAGGTCTCTCATGCTGAGTTTAGGGCATCTTTTCAGTTGTTGGCTTCGTCTTGACCTCTTAGGTCAATCAGTAGGCAGTGGCTCATATTTCTCAAAATAGGATTGCAGTGGCTGCTCGAGTTAGGAATTTCCTCAGGATGAATCCCCTTGAGTTTCTTAGGTCGAGAATGGATGAGGACCCACATGAGTTTATGGAAGAGATTCAGAAGATCACCCAAATTATGGGGGTGACGGGAGAAGAGATGCAGACTTAGCCTCCTATCAGCTGAAGGGGGTTGCTTATATTTGGTACTGTTAGTGGAGGGACGATAGAGCAGTAGGCGTAGTTCCCGTGAGCTGGGAAGAGTTCATGACAACCTTCTTAGACAGATTCGTCCCCTGGGAGTTGCAGGAGGCAAATGTGGCGATGTTCATCAACTTGAGGCAAAATGATATAACTATCAAAGAGTACGCCTAAGAGTTCACCCGGCTATCCAAGTATGCGCCAAATATGGTTGCAGATTAGAGAGCTCGTATGAACCAGATTGTGTGGGGGGTGTCAAGTTCACTGGTCAAGAAGTCTAGGACCACAATGCTGAACAGTGATCTTGATTTCTCCCGATCGATTATATACACCCAGCCGATAGAGGCGGATCAAATGAAAGAATGGGAGAGAGAGGCCAAGAGGGCCAGGACAGGCAACTTTGGGTTTTCCCAGTAGAGGTCTAGTGGTGGACATCATCAGTAGTTCCAACAGAGGTCATCGGCCCCAGCGCCATCATCGCCCAGTGTTCCATCCAAATATCGAGGTGATCGGAGGAGCAGGGCATCAGGTTCTAGGGGACAAAGGGACATGTCGATAGCACGCACCTTTCCAATTTATGGAAAATATGGTAAGAACCACATTGGAGAGTGCCTATTCAGATTAGATATTTGTTTTGCGTGTAGGAAACCCAGGCAAGTTGCGCCCTAGTGCACGCGCAAGCGTACGCGGTCGTACAAATAATACAGTGAATCTTGAAGAGCCGAATGTCGAACCTAGAGGGACTAGTGTATTTAGAAAATTATAAAGTTCAAGTGTTAATCAAATTTCACAAGTGTTGATTTTTCAAGATTTGTAATTTGTTACTAAATCAAAGTGTTGATCACAAAATAATTTGGAAAACAACAATAAGAAGCATCTTGAGTTAACGCCAAACAATCTTGTAATGCTATATTCACATTGGTTCAAGTATGTGATTGCTTTTGTTGTCTCACAAGATAAATTCAATGTTAATGGTCTTTCGAACCTCGAAACACAAGCGAATTAGCCTCACAACTACATCGTTGAGTGGAGATGTGACAAACCTAATTCATAAGAAATTATCTACGTGGAGTGGTTTACGGGGTTAATGCCCTTGGTTATGGACTTTCAAACCTCTAACCATTTGACCTAACTTGGTTTCACAACTACTTCTACAAGCGGTGATGTGACAATTCCAAGTTGGTGTCTAGCTATCTTCCCGTTTTATAACCAAGCAAGGCGAATTAAGTACATTGTTATCCTAACCGCGAATCAATTCTTGAAGAGTTTGAACTTGCTTCATACATTCTTAGTTTTAACCTAGTTTTTCTCTTTCGAGTTTTTGCCTAAGTTTAATGAGTGCATTTCAATGGTGATCAGTCATTAAAATGAATAAAATCAAGAATGCAAGACAAAACACAAATGAAAACTTGAACCAACGTAGAAATCAAGATATTACAATCATGTCATGTGGCCTCACCCTAGAAGAAGGGTTTTAGCCACTCATGTCATACAAGAAATCAAAAGCATGTTTGAATTCAAGTAATTACAAGAATGGATAAAAGAGAAGAAAAGAAATCAAACCCTAGGCGAGTTTCCTCTGTTCTCCCTTCGTTCCTTCATGCTTTCCCGAAATAAAACCGTGATAATTGAAAAAAATTATAAGTATTCAATTTATACTAGATGAAAATTTACAAAAAATTTCCTTCGATGGACCAGCTCCATGTCACGCTGCCTATCATGCAGCATAGCCTTCGCGACACAGAGCTATCGCGCGTGCACACTGTAAGTTGGCATCGGGTATCTCATGGCATGGCATTGGTGCGCGTCGCCCAGCGTGGCATACCACTGGTCATGCAGAATGTCAGGCGTGGCACAACGCCATCGTGTGCTGCTGTTGCTGCTTTGCCCTCACGCGTGTGCATGTCCAGGCGTGGCACGATGCCAAGCATGCTGCATAGGCAACGTGGCACGCTGTTGGGCGCGGCAGCATGCTTTTCATGCACTTTTCATGCAATCCTCCAAACTCATTCCAACATTCATTCTTGCTCATGCATCATCATATTAAACCCCTCCTAGCATATTTCACCTACAAAGGGCTAATCACCTTGGTTAGTTCATGCACACATATATATAAAATTACATGAGAATATAATCAATTTAATCAACAAAAATGACTCAAATTTAGGCACAAAATATCACTTGGACATATAAATGCCCCAGATCGTAACCTCATACTAAAAGTCTTGTTCGTCCTCGAATAACTCTATTACATCTCATGCACCCGAAGGACTCACACATAACCAATTGAAGCAAGACGACTCAAGCTAAGACTACAACAATTTGTTCAGATAGCAAGTTTAAAATAAAGCATGTTATATATATCCAAATTAAATTCACATATAACCAAGTCAATACCTCCTAACCTCAAGAATCGAGTCTAAAACTACAACTAACTCATGCACATTAGTCAATCAAGAAGTCCAATGTGAATTTTATCTTTTCTCAAACATGTGCCTTCACAACAAAAGAGATGCCCGTGTTCACTCACAAATTAACCACTACTACAAAACATGGCTTTAGCGGCAATAACAATTGCTGCTATATCATTTACCAGCCATTGATCTTTAGCTGGCGATGCAAGGGTCGGCAAAGCCTATGGCGGCCATTGTCACAAAAGCTAGTAAAGGGGATGATTTATTACCGCTAAACACCATTAGTTTTAACGGCATTTCTTTGTGACAATTATTTTGGTTGTTAAATCCAATCCATAACGACTAACTATGCTCTTTTATTGTCTATTTTTAAAGTCGGTAAATTCAACTAAATTGCCGCTAAAAATTTGAATCTTTAACAACAATTATTTAGTAGAAATTATAAAGGCTTTGATATAGCTTGTGAAATCGTCTTAATTTAGTTCTTTAGGTCCATTTTTACAGCAGATAAATTCAATAAAATTGACGATAAAAGTCACAAGTTTTAACAATAATTATTTAGCCGCCATTAAAGATAATTAGTTTGCACTTATAATGATAATTTTTACGACTTATAATGATAATTTTTACGACTACAAAATCCAACAATTCTATCTTCTCTTGATTTTGTTTCATCAGATCTATTTCTTCATTTTGTTTCTCTTTTAACTCGGTTCAAGCCCTTTAAATTGCTCCAACGTTTATAAGGAGTCATGCAACATAGGAAAGACTGCTGATAACAGATTTCATAGTGTCCAGATTGATTAACCAATTACACTCTCGTGGATAAACAAATCAACATCAACATGGGAGACGAGATCATAATATTATATTGGACATGTCAAATAAACAAAAAAAAATACTGACATATCTTTTAACAAACTTGTAAAACGTACCATAGAATACAGCAACAGTTTTCTAACCCAGCTTAGTATAATATAATGATTGACTCCAATAAATATCACAACAAAGAAAACATTAGATATGTCTCATAAAAAGTGCAATATGCTATTACATCTTTAGAGTCAAATGGGTATGAAACTGTTAATCACTAGAGTAACATGGATATTAAATTATTTATTACTTCTTAATTTATTCATATGAAACCCCACACTTAACAAGAAAGGAAATGACCCATTCATACGAGTAAATCAAATCGTGAGCATTTTAAAACTTTAAGTCTATGAAAAAAATACTCTCTTTTAAAAAAAGTACACCTCTGAAGGTAATTTCCAAAGATAATAACCATGATTCTTAGATATCTATATATCTGTCGATGCCAACTTGCAGTTTCATATGTTGACACAACCCAGTAATTTTTCTTAAACTTACTAATTTCTCCATTTTCTTTACAAAATAAATAAACAGATATTATTGCTTGTCCACCTAGATATAACTATCTCTATAAAACAAATAGGTACTATTTCTTGTCCAACTAGATATATAGATACCCCCATAACACACTCTTTCAGACTTACATTCTGCACTTCATGATCCAAAGAATTTAACCAAACAGGGCAAAAGAGTATGACTGAAACAAGAAATCAAACTTCATGCTTGTTTCACTTCATTATGGTATGTATTTGAGCATGATACAATGTAGCAAGGCGAGCATTAAGATCATTATATCTGCACAAAAATTACATTTGGCATAATTACCTAATCTTGTACTAAAATTAACTATGATTTGGACTTTGGGTGCAGTTGATACTAGGACTAGACTTGAAAAATATGGGGTCCCTAACAACTTTCAGCTCATCTAAATGTTCTTGAAATTGGGTGCAGAACCATCAATGTACAACCATTATTATAACTAAAAAATGTGCAGCAACTCATTTAGTATATTTTATGAAAAAACACATATATAACCCAACATGGAAAAGGAAATAGGCAAACCTCATCAAGATTCTCAATAAAAGAATGGAGCTCATGAATGGTAGATATTATCGCAAGATCTTCAGATTCAAGCTAGTAAATGAGCACATTCAACCTAAAAATAGAGGAGTTTATTTATTAGTCAGTTACACGAGATCAATCAATGAATAAAAATATTGGAGCAAATAGTAATGATGAAAGTCTGCTGGAAGCCAAATGAAATAAAGTGCATTACGAGGAAATAAAAGTTGAGAAGATAAGAATGATCCACAAGATGACAACATCTAGGAAAACATATCACCAGAGAAATAGAGTATGTATGACTGTGTTTCATATTTGTGTATATATTTCACTTGAGGGCTCAAAATTAGACCAGTGTTATAAAAGGATGTTTCAGGAGAATCTTGAAGCATGGCTATGAGCTTGAAAACTGTCGCCTAAAAAAATTATCTAGATGCAAAGCCTTTACTCTAAGCTAGAGGAAAAACTTATATTAATAAATCAAACAGATGTATGTGATTGGAGCACAAAATGGTAAATTCAAGAATACACATAAGAAATTCAAGCCAGAGCTGAACAGATCAAGTGTCCACATAATCACAAGGATACACAAGAGTTAAAGATATAATCCGTTGCACCTTGCCTCTTGAATCATATATGTATCCTTCCAAGCTATTCTTCAAGTCTGTCGTTTTCTTTCTTCATCTTTTTTGTGCAATGCTACCAATTTACTTTTAGCTTCACTATAAGTTTCTTTCGAAAGAGATGTTCCTGCCCCAGTAATCTTCTAATCAATCTACACAAACAAAGAATTCTCAAGGATAAGACTATTTTAACAAATTTTAATACTACGGTATTTCTATAAAAATATTTTCATGGCACAGTGGCACCTAATGGAAATCAATAAAGAAGGGGATGAAAACTAGATCCTGTCGCAAATGGATAAATTCGGAAGACCTTAAGTGGAACTCGAAAAGTCCATTTCTTCATTTTCTTCTCAGTACCAAGACTTATGGTTCTAGAATCATTCGCACCAAGACCAGAGGTATTACTATTACCATCATATGTATGTAAATTTTAATCGTTTGCTTCTGTATCATTGGGGCCACTTTCAGTTGATATATTTGCAGAAGAAGACATTGAGTTATCCAACCCAATGTACTGCACACTTGAGATACCAAAAGACAAAAAACAGAAAATTTTCAAGTGTGATAGATAATCTTGATAGTGGAATTTCATCAAACACTTGTTCTGTATCTAAGCATTACAACTTCAAAAGTACATTCAAATGTAGAATATTGGGGATATTGCTCAAATCAATAAAGGAAAGTATCTGGATCACTGGTAAAACCATAGGTGCATAACTTACATAATCAAAATGGGCCTTCAAAAAAGAGACCAAACATCCCAACCGAACAGCAATGGCTCTTTATGGAAATTGCATCACTAATTTCACAGTAAATTCTTTCAATCAATGAATTGATTGCTGTTATACATATAATGGAACCATTCAAGTGCATCCCCATTGAGATGTAAGGAAACAAGACAATTTATGATCATCGAAGATGTAAAAATTAAAGTACCTCTTTGCCTGAAGAAGCCAACCCACTGGGTTTCACTTCTGAATCTATCCAATAGGACAGGAACAAGCTATTTGCGAACACCAATTTTTTATGTGACTTCAAAAAGAGAGCCATTAATGACGAATAAAATCAAAATCAGAAGGGAAAAAAGATAGATAGGGAGAGAGAGTAGAGAGGTATTGCCTGGTGATGTTGCGGTGATGGTGAAATATGAGTTGGGTGCCTCCTACAGTGAAAGAGAGAGATGTCTAAACTATTTTGTGTAAATATGAGGCAGAGATGATATTGAAAGTTTAGCAATTTGGGGGTGAATGTATATGAGTGGAAATATTTCACATTGAAATTTTTTAGAGGGAAGATTAAAATTTCCTTTTAATTGTTTAGAAGCAACTTTTACTGACCTTTACTATTGAATTGCCACTAAAAAAGCGCTCATTCGTGGCTAAAGCTCATTAGCCCCAAAATATTGCCTTTATAGAATAAATTGCCAACAATTAGTTTATTGTCGCTAAATAATGGTCACTAGAAGTCTTTTTTGTAGCAGTGAACAAGTTATAACACATATGGGTATATGAATAAGAATAAAACTCGCTCTCACAAAGAATTCACATGCAACATGTAATGACCCATAAGCTTGTCTTTAGTGTTTTTGTTACATCCCGTAAATTATTGACATTTAGATGGCCTATTCGCATGTTGGTTAAGAGTTTTAGAATGTCATACATGTTAGCAAAAGGTTCGGGGGAAGACCGAACAAGCGTCACGTCGAACCATCGCAAAAGGAGGCCAGCAGACCCCTCCGCGATGGCCAACGTGTCACGGAGGGCTCACCTCCGCGATGGTCAACGTGCCACGGAGGTGAGGTTCAGGCCTCCACTATATAAAGCCCCACTTCGTTTTAAAATCATTTATCTGATATTTTCTTCAGCAAACACGAACAGAAACAGTAAGAGACGAGGTTTCAATATAAAAATTCATCCGATTACGCCGTCAAACGAGGTCCAAACTCAAATTAACTTCGGGTACCGAAGTATAAAGCTGCAGAGAACATTCCTGCGGAGTTAGTTTTATGAAATTCGGCCGGAGAATCATCGTCTTACCGAGCTAAGGTAAGTAGAATTGCTCCAAATTAGTGTCAATATACTCCTAGCCCTAAAGTGAGTATTTCTCTCTTCTGGACTTCCAAGAAATAGCGAGTTTTCAGCTGTTTTTCGATAAGTCAAAGTTTGGGCAATATATATATTCAAAGTAGTATTTTCTTCCAGAATATTGATGAATTTAGTTCTAATTGCTATGAATGTGAATATAGTTGGAAGAAATAGATGAATATTGGCCGAGTTACGCCAGTTAGCCGGAAAGCCGACAACTGAGGTATGTAAAGCTAGTTCCTTCGGCAAGTTAGCAATTCTAGTATAGTAAAATAGAATAAATTCCAGAAGGAAGTTCCAGAAGCCGAGTATTAAGTATGTTTGTGTTATTATGTCATATTCAGAATAAAAGTCA
>JACEIK010005759.1:75736-98740 GCA_018107945.1 Datura stramonium
CAAATATGCTTAACCAACGCGCGAATAGGCCATCTAGGTGTCGGGAATCTTACGGGGTGTAACAGCTTTCAAGACTCAGTATGGTCACTACGAGTTTGTAGTTATGTCTTTTGGACTAACGAATGCTCCTGCAGCTTTTATGGATTTGATGAACATGGTGTCCAAGCCATATTTAGATATGTTCATGATTGTGTTCATAGATGGAATCTCTTATATTCTTAAAGTGAGGAGGAGCATGCCACTCATTTGAGGATTGTTCTACAGACTCTTAAGGATCGCCAGCTATTTGCTAAATTCAGCAAGTGTGAGTTTTGGTTGGACTCAGTAGCATTTTTGGGTCACGTGGTGTCAAGTGAGGTTGTGCAGGTGGACTCTCAAATGATAGAAGCAGTGAAAAATTGGCCTAGACCAGTTGGTCCTTCAGATATCAAGATTTTGTTGGGTTTAACTGGCTATTCCAGGAGGTTTGTTGAAGGATTTTCATCCATTGCTGCACCATTGACTAAGCTGACCTAGAAGAAAGTTAAATTTCAATGGTCGGATGCCTGTGAGAAGAGTTTTTAAGAGTTAAAGACTCGACTCACTTCAGCCGCAGTGTTGACCCTACCTGAGGGTACAGATGGATTCATTGTATATTGTGATGCCTCTAGAGTTGGTCTTGGGTCTGTGTTGATGCAACATAGTAAGGTCATTGCGTATGCCTCTAGACAGCTTAAGACTCATGAGAAGAATTACCCGATGCATGACCTGAAATTGGCAGCGGTGGTGTTCGCATTGAATATTTGGAGGCACTATTTGTATGGGGTCCATGTGGATGTGTTTACGAACCACAACAGCCTACAGTATGTGTTCACCAGAAGGATTTGAATTTGCGACAAAGGAGATGGTTAGAGCTGCTCAAGGACTATGACATGAGTGTCCTTTATCATCCGGGCAAGGCCAATATAGTGGCAGATGCCCTTAACAAACTGTCTATGGAGAGTGTTTCTCATGTAGAAGATGAAAGGAAAGAGTTGGTGAAATATGTACATTGGCTTGCACGATTAGGAGTTCGCCTTGTGGATTCGGTGGACGATAGTGTCATTATTTAGAGTGGCTCAAAATCTTCTTTGGTGACTGAGGTCAAGGCTAGGCAAGATGAGGATCCTATTTTGGTAAAGATGAAGGAGGTGGTTCAGAATCAGAAGGTAGAGGTCTTCTCCCAAGGGGGAGATGGTGTACTTCGATATTAGGGTTGTTTTTGTGTTCCAAGCATTGATGATTAGGGAGTGAATGTTGCATGAAGCTCATGGTTCCCGATATTTTATACATCCACGTGCCACCAAGATGTACCGTGACCTACGGAAAGTCTATTGGTGGAATGGCATGACAAAGGATATAGCGGAGTTTGTGGCTAAGTGTCCGAATCGTCAACAAGTAAAAGTGGAGCATCAAAGGCCAGGAGGTGTGATACAATACATCAGTATCTCCACCTGGAAGTGGGATGAGATTAATATGAATTTCATCCCAGGGTTGTCTTGCACACATCGACAATATGATTCTATATTCAATACATATGTATATACGTTTATCCGTCACTTCATTCTTTTTCTTTTTGAAGTTTCAATGTAAATATTCCTCTACCAACGCATTTAACTCCATTTGTTAGAATAGCTTTTAGGTGGTTGTAGACAAATTGACTAAAGCAGCTCATTTCTTACCTGTCAAAACTACCAACTCAGTGAAGGATTATGCTAAGTTGTATATTTGGGAGTTAGTTCAGTTGCATGGGGTTCCCTTTTCCATCATTTCGGATAGAGGTACTCAGTTCATATCGCAGTTTTGGAGATCATTTCAGAAGGGACTTGGTACTCAGATCAAGCTTAGCATAGCTTTTCACCCACATAAAGATGGTCAGGCTAAGAGGACTATTCGGACTCTTGAGGATATGTTGAGGGCATGTGTGATTGACTTCAAAGGTAGTTGGGATGATCATTTACCTCTCATCGAGTTTGCTTACAACAATAGCTACCACTCTAGCATTCAGATGGCTCCGTTTGAGGCTCTTTATGGGCGGAGATGTAGGTCACCTATTGGTTGGTTTAAAGTAGGTGAGGCTACATTGATAGGGCCAAATTCAGTTCATGAGGCTATGGAGAAAGTTCAACTTATAAGGGGAAGGTTGAAAACAACTCAGAGTCGTCAAAAGTCCTATGCGGATGTGAGGAGGAGAGAACTTGAATTTGAAGTTGATGATTGGGTGCTCTTGAAGGTATCTCCCATGAAGGGGGTAATGAGGTTCAAAAAGAAAGGTAAGCTTGGTCCCCGATATGTTGGCCCATACAGGATTATGAGACATGTCGGCAAGGTGGCCTATGAGTTGGAGTTGCCTGCAGAGTTAGCTTCAGTTCATCTAGTTTTCCATGTATCGCTCTTGAAGAAGTGCATTGGTGATCTTGCATTGATTGTTCCGGTAGAGAGAATTGGTGTGAAGGATAGCCTTAGCTATGAAGAGGTTCCAGTTGAAATCCTTGGTCGTCGGGTTCGGAAGTTGAGAAATGAAGAACACCTTCAGTAAAGGTTCTATGGAGAAATTAGCTTGTTAAGAGAGCTATGTGGGAAGCCGAAGCAAATATGATGGCTAACTACCCACACCTTTTTTCCTTCCAGCTTGAGGCACCAATTTCCTACTTAGTACACTATTCAGTTTCATGTCTAGTTCATGTCCCCCAGTTTCTTTCATGTTGGAGCATGTATGTATGATTAATGAATTTTCAGTTCAGCCATGTGTATCAGTTCGGAGTCAGTCATTCCGTCAATTTCAGCTCCAGATGTTCAGTATTTGGGATTGCAGTTCCCTTCCCCACCTTTTCAGTATGTTTAACCCACATTCAAGGACGAATGTTCCCAAGGAGGAGATATTATAATACCACGAAGGTTCCTAAGACTAGACTTGGGATTTAAAAGGTGTTCATTAGAAAAGTTGAATTTTTTTTGTCTCAAGACGACTCGTGGTACGACTCATAGGAATGACCAATGGGCCATAGGATAGAGTCGTTGTTTAATTTTTAGCTGGTCAGGTTAGATGGTACGGGTCGTGGTATAATTTGTTGTGGGAAACCATGTCATTGGTAGGAGGTCGTTGGAAGTTGGAAGAGTCGAACTGGTGAGCTACGGGAGCAAACCACGAGTCATAGGTTGGAGGTACGACTCATGTTCTGGAGTTGTGGCAGGTGAGGTGGGTCTTCAGATAATGATCAGACGATCGAAAGTACAGCTCATAGGAAGAACCTATGAGTCGTTTATTGTTCCCATGGAAAACTTCAGAAGGTTGTGGTCTATAGACTTGGATAGAACAGGAGGAAACCACGGACCATGGGTGCTTGGTACGACCTGTGGTACAATCCGTGGTAACTGGCAGTACCCTATTTTCCAGAAATTTTATTAAGGATATTTTCATAATTTCTAAGCTCCTAAATCCCAAACTACATTATTTTAAGATCTTTTAGGAGGATTTTAAGAAGGTTTAACTTATCCTAATTCATTCAACTCTCATGCATGGAAGATTATAAGTTTCCCTTTAAAGATCAAGCTTGAAACCCTTCAATTCTCCTCCAAATATCTTAGGCTTTCAAAGTCAAGTTAAGAATCAAGTTACTCAGGTATGTAGGGTTATGAATGAGAGTTCCTTTCACTCTCATGCTCAAAATTCTCTTCAATTCCATTAATTTAAGTTCTAGATCAAGTTCATGATCTTATGGGGCTTTATCCTAATTCTTATGAAATTCTCTATGATTTATCTATTGGTCAATTCTCTTAATGTTTCAAAGCATGTTTTAAAAACAAATTTTATACCTATCTTGATTATTAATTGATGATTTCAAATTTTAGAAAATTATGCCCAATTAAGCAAGTTTCATGAAAAGTCAAGTTTATGATTCTATTAAGATTTTGATTCTCCTAAGCCCTAAGTTATGATTTATCATGTGACTCCCTACAAGTACTCTTCATGAATTTATGAATTTCAAGTATGATAATTTTCTCAAACATGTATGTTCTTCATGATTTATGAGTTTATGATTTTGGCCGACTCACGGGCCCTATTTCATGGCTAATCATGTATTCAAGTATGATCAAGTATGTTATGATTTATCTAGCCATAAACTTCATGAATGATTTCACGATTATTATATGAGCCCTCATGTGCATATTTTTGGGAGCAGTGTCTAGCACTGAGTAGGCCCGGCATTCAGGTAAACTCTGTGGTCTCAGAACTACGCGCCAACATAGGTTTTTATTCATGACTCTAGGTGGGTCCCCATTAGTGATATCACGCCATTTACATCCCTTGCCTGACAATCCTGGGATGGCTCTGCCCACTTAAGCGAGATACTTGGGGCATCATGTAAGCTCTATCATGATGGTGTCGGTTAAGACGAGTCCTCCCATTATTCCTTATGTTTTATGCATGATCATGATTATGACACTTTGACTCAAGTTATGTTTTACAAGGTTTCTCTTATGATTAAAGATTATGACTAGTTTATGAATGGTTTTGAGAACCTTGAGCCCTCATGTTTATGTTACAATTATCACTTCATGTTTTGAAATGTCTTACTCTTATGAACTCTTATGTATTATATTAGTCCGTTTTACTTACCTTGCATAATCGGTACATTAAAAGTACGGACCGCATAATCTATGTTGTATTATTTCATGATACAGGTCCGAGGGATCAGATTTAACCGTGTTATTAGTCCTGCTTATGTATCGGTACTGTTTAGCTAGTGTTAGTGAGTCCTCATCTTTCGAGGACATTCAGTTTAGTTTGATGTATGTTATTTCAGTTACAGACTTTTGTCGAGCTAGTTGGGGATGCTATCCCATCAGCTTATCGGTTATGTTAGAGATTTTTCAGATGATATATAGAATTCCAGCTTGTCAGTTTGACTCTATTTTGGATTGATATGTATTCAGACTTCCGCTTATGCATGTTTCATAATATCAATTTCCACTTGATGTATGCTCTTTCGCCGCTATGTTCATACCATGGGTTGACTTGGAGTAATTTATGGTAGTGTCTTGATCCGGGCCTATGTCCGGGTCGTGATATCTAGCTTATATTTTGAGTATGTATATAGTATATAGATAGGTCGAGGCCCTGTCCCAATTATATGATAATCAGATACTCTTAGATGTATGTAGACAGATAATATGAGTTGTGACTATATGGTTTATGACCTTGTTGATCTTCTATTTAGTTGTTGTATAGTTTATAATCTTTTCGGCTTGTTGTTTATTAGCTGAAGCACCCTGTGGCTTTGTTAGCCTTGTATATATACTAGTTTGAGTTGTCAGCTATTCAGATATTATATACTATAATCTTGCCACTTCAATTTTTATTTTATTTTGTAGTAGTGTTATGGCCTTGTCAGCCCAACTGCTAATCCAGATTGTATAACTTTTAGTGGCTAGCTAAGTCAAGTATAAAATTGGGTGCCGGCATACCTCCCTAGGTTTGGGGTGTGACAAACTTGGTATCAAAGCACGTCGAGTCCTAAAAGTCTACAAGTTGTATTAGAAGAGTCTTGCTTATTGGTTTGTTGTACACCACACTTATAACCAGAAGGCTACATGGCATTTAGGGATGGTTACCATTCTTTATCTCTTAGAGTCTTGCAAATAGAGCTGAGTCATAAGAATTTGAGTCTATCTCGCGCTTTATGATATTGTTATAGCAATACCCTTGACTTGGTTGATATCCTAGCATATGAGCCAATGTGTATGCGGGAGAAGTCACTAGTCATGCTCACTGGCTAGGGAGTTGGGCACGAAGCCCAGCGTGAATCATTAGCATCATTAGCATGCCCTGTGATGCTAGAGGCAGAGTAAGAAAGAAGGGATCTTGTAAAACCAACTCCTCATATTCCACTTGCCCTTGAAAGGAGAAGTTAGAAGGGACTGATATCTCCAATTCCCCAAGCCGACCCAATAGACCTGGGTATTGAAAAGATGATCTAGTTGTTGACACGGACAATTGCATTACAGCAGCAATAGATTATTGGATCTTCTGATAGTTCCAAAAGTTCGTGAGTTCAGAAATTTTTCAGCCTAAATCCTTCCATATTCACAGGTCTAACCCAAAAGAGGAACCTCATGATTTTATTGATCAGCTTTACAAGATACTTCGAGTCATGCATATTTCAGTAACAGAAGTAGTGGAGTTGGCATGTTTCAAACTACGATATGTGGCTATTCTGTGGTATGGGGTCTGGGAGAAGTCCAGAGGATCAGATGCACCTCCAGCTGAATGGGAGAAATATTTAGTAGCTTTACTATATCTCTTACGAGAAGCTAGAAAGCTGGAGTTGATCAGCTTTTGGCTCTCAGAAAAGGAAGAAGAATGAGTATTTGAGAATCCAATCTCAGGTTTTACACTTTATCTAGATATTCTCCTTCTATTTTGGACAAAATGCAAGCCAGAGTTCACCGTTTAATGACTGGTTTGAGGACACATTTGATTAGAGATTGCACTATAGAATCCTTGAATGAGAACATGAATATATTTTGAATCCAGATAGTTTCTTAGAATATAGAAAATCTCAAGCATTAATTCCGGGATAATCAAAATAGAGAAAGAGAAAAAGGCAAGAAGGCTATATCTTTAGAGTCTTCGGGGGATCCCGGGGTGGTTTTTAGACCCCAGTCTATTTGATGGCCAGCCTATTCTACCGATAGTGTTCCACCTAAGTCGCAGAGACTTAGATACGATCACTATGCTCAATTCAAGTTAGTTCAGGGTTCAGGTGTACCTAGCTCCTACCACTAGGAGCATTCAGGTTAGATGAGGCCACCTCTTCCACCCTATCCATAGTGTAAGAGAACACATCGTGGATCATGCCTTTAGAGTATGGATTTATGTTATCAGTGTGGGCTTCCACGCAATATGATGTGACACTGTCTGAATAAAGGTATAAGTGGCACAATAATCATGCCCAAGTAACACCTCGCAATGAAGTATAAAGCAGTCATTGTCAAATATAGTAACCTAACTAGGTTGGGGTCGATCCCACAGGGAATAGAAAAAAAAAATATTTTAATGATGAGTAAATCAACCGATAGTCAATATTTCGGAATAGGTGTTGCAAATAAAAAGAAAGAGTAATTTTAACAATTATTGAGTTGCTATCAAATTAATGAGACAAAATTAGGATTGTGTTTCCCATGATTTCGTAACTTAGTAGGTATATTTTATTAGTGATCTATCCTGGTGAATTTTATGTAAGACAGACGATTAAGTTCATCTAACATCTCTCGACCTACATNCAATATGTTTTAGGAAATCTCCTTCTTTCATGTATATTTTATTAGTGATCTATCCTGGTGAATTTTATGTAAGACAGACGATTAAGTTCATCTAACATCTCTCGACCTACATAGATGAATTGCACCTGAATCCTCTCAGACTTTAGGTGTGTATATTTTTCCCTTGCCATAAGTCTTGAATTAACTATCCTCGGTTAGAACTCAAATTAATTAGATGAGGGTTGGTAGCCTCAAATTTCCATTGTGGTTCTCTTTTTCTAACCCCAACCTCTTTGGTCAAGCAAGTTGAAGATACAGGCACGTTCCAATGTTTACAACCGCCAAAACTCATTACAACCAAGAGAATATCAATCCACTCAATTCACCATTCAAGAATCACTATTTTATTTCACCTACTTCCGTTAATCCATCATGGTTCCCACAAACTTAGCTAAAAGAGATTTAGCCGCTCATGTTTTAGAAAACAATAACTTGGAATTTATAAGAAATCATAATGAAATACTTACAATAATATGAAATTATTTGAAAAATCTCCAAAGCTAAGTAGAATCACAAGAACTTGATAAATTCTTCAACAAATATACGACTAAGTAATTGCACTAATTTGTGAGTTATGAGTTATGCATAAATTGACTCTAAAATCCACAATATTCGACACCTAAAATGTCCTAGGAAGGGGTATATATAGTAGTATATTAAGTCTTCATTGTTCCTTCTTGGACTGGAATTGGACTTTATAGATTTTGTTCCTACTTGAATTGAGATTGAACTTCTAGCCACCTAAATAGCCCTGTGCGCCTCGCCTGCAATCGCGCCAAGATGGCATCATGTCGGGTTGCTCCGTGCATGGGTCTTGCCTGTGCATCGTACAGGCAATAGGACTGTTGTGCCTGTGTGATGCCATCTTCTATTATACTTGTTTCCTCAATCCAATTTTATCATACTTTCTCTTTTTAACCACAATTAAGTCCAAATCTGTCATTTTAACCCTTGTAAATATCTAATCATGTACGTTAGCTCTTTTTCACAAATATCATATAAAATCAAAGAAAATACACACAATTTGTTCTCAAAATATAGTTAAGCATGGGCAAAATATGGCAAATAAGTGCGTAAATATGCCCAACATTTACCACCCCGCACTTAAACTATCATTTATCCTTGAACAATCTACTCTTCCCCTCTCAAATTCAACCACAAAATTTAACCTACAAATAGGTCTACTTACACTTAGGATCATTAGACAAGATTATCAAGCTCCAACAATCCACTCAATATGCATATAAGATCAACACTCAAACGTCAAAATTTGAAATCACTTAGCTTCTAAAACTAACTCAACAAGATATATTTGGGCTAACATGAATCATACGTAATTTAGCAGTCAAGATATACCAAAATCTTAACATTATGTGCCCCTTACCATTTGGAGAGATGCCCTTACACTCACATGATATATAATAATTTTGAATTGGGCATATATAGAACAAAATCATTCACTCTCACAAAGAACTCAACATGCATGCAAAAGACGACCCATAGGCTTGCCTTTAGTGTAATACTCCACTAATATAGAACACTGAATCTAACATCAATTAGGACTTAATATGGTTGTAATGTAGGCAAAGGGACAGGTAAGAACTCTTTGGCAAAGATATTGACTAATATCCCTAAGCACTTTAATATTTTACAACTCTTTGATTTTTAGCACATTCTTCAATCTCCTTATTTTTGTCATACCTCCCTCTTATTCTTCAATTTACACTTAGGTGACTAGTATGGAATTTTCAACATTAAGCTCATTAATAATTTTTTTTTAATTCTTGATTCATTCATTCATTTTTTCAAACTTTTTGTCTTTTTATTTCTCCACTATGTCACCTCCTTGTTTTGCATTTTCACCCTTTTCTTTTATTCTAATCTCCACACTTTAGCTTTTCCCCTCTTTTCTCCACTTGTTCTCATTTTATGAAAAATTCTCAACTAAAGTACTCTAGGAGTCATTTGAATCAAACAACGGTCAATAGAACAAAAAGAAATTAAGCTTTTAATATGGCTATCAAAAATAGGCTAAGACTCGAAATGGCTAACTAGGATAATCACATAAAGATAGGTAAAATAGAGATACAAACAGGCTGCCAAAGAAATTCCTATATCACTTCCTAGATTCAACATCCTCATTCGTTTAGCACACACACCGGCCAAGATCTAGACATCAAATTACAAGCATGGAATATACTAAAATACCTTACTTACACAACGACATAAATGGTTCAACAATTGAAATCAAGATTACATAAATGCATATATCCATATTGAATGCATTATATTATTAAGCCCAATTTTTCAAGCATAGGAGTTAAGTTCCAAAAGTCAAAAATGTTTCTACCCTTTCACGCATTTTTGAGTGAATCATACAAAGTCTCATGATCCCTAAGTGAAGCACCTAGCATTTATAACGTATCAAGTTATTGCTCTCCTAACAATGACTAATTTTTCCTTAAGACGGTCATCATCCATCCATCATCAGAAACAGTCATGACTATAACTCAAAAAATAATCTAGACCCTCTAATCGGTTCTAAGGGACTATCCACCAATAAAGTACCGAAAATAAAAATCAGGAGAACCCAAATAAAAATAAAAACAAAATCATCAGAAAAATGCTACAAGATAGCAGAAATAAGTCATGCATAACAAAAAAAATCTAGGACCACCGTAAATAAATTTACCAATTAAGGCATACATGGAACAAGGAAGTTTACTTCTCTCACCCTATACTTAATCAATAGCACTATCCTCAGTGCTAAAATAATAAATCACAAGTAAAAAGGGCGAAATAAGAACTCTTTGGGCCAAGACCTTATCATCTATGGGGTAAAAATTTCGCCTGGAAACCTACTCTACGTCATAGACCTCGGTGCGGAGGTTTTGCACTGCATCACGAGCCCCTTGCTAAATTTGAAATTTTCTTCATGCACACTTGAGCACACGAATCAAATCTAAAATTCACAAAATTAATTCAAAAACTAAGTTACCTTGGGTTGCCTCCCAAGCAATGCTTGGTTTAACATCACAACACAACGTGGGTATATTAATTACTCAGACTTCATCAAAATACCCCTGGGTTACCTCCCAAGAAGTGCCTTATTTAACGTTGTTGCACGACTCTCGCCATTACACCTGAAATCATCAAGACAACAAGAAGAAAAGTAGGAAATAAATACTACAAGAAAAATTTAAACACCAATTAACTATTTCTAAATTGTATTCTCTAGTGACAACCCAAAATTTGATCTGATGTGTTGTGAGTTTATAACACTTTCGACGCTCAAAACTAAGAAAATAGCATGGACTTAGGTATATTTATGTAGATATAAGGCACTTTTTCTTTGGTTATAGGATAAATAGGTGTTGGAACAAAATTGTGCAAAAGATGGCTTGAAAGTGCAGAAAATAGGCTCAACTCACAGTTCACAGTACGAGCCGTAGGAAGGTTCTACAAGTCTTACTGTTGGTCGTGAGAAGTTTCAAAAGGCTGATGAAGAGGGGCATCATACGATTCTCAGTATGAGTCACACAAAACTTGTACGGGTCGTGGTGAAGAAGTCGTGGGAAGATTAAAAAAATTGCACAAGAGGATGACTCCTGCTACGGGTAGACAGTATGAGTCATGGCAGCAAGGTACGAGTCGTACCAAAGCACTCGTGATGAACTTTAGAAAAATTTTAAAGTCTCAGAGTCAATACACGGAAGCTCAGTACGACTCGTAGGAAGAATGTACGAGTCATACCAAGGTCCAACACTTAGCCAAAATTTCAGCCAGTCGATGACCTACAGGAAGCAGGTATGACCTGTACATACCTGCTACGGGTCGTACGATGAGTCGTGCTGCAGGCGGCTTCAGATATGGAAATACACCCTGTTAGCCTAAGAAAAGGATTTTTATGTCTATATAAATAGGTTTTATGTTTTATTTTCATATGGGAGGTAACTAGAAGTGATTAGGAGTGATTAGAACTGATTAGCAATGAAATTAAAGAGATTTAGATGTGAGAATTGAGTTGTTCAACCTATGATCAACCTTTTCTTGATCTTCATATTTTTCTTGAGGATTTTTCTGATTAATTCAAGGAAGTTTTTCTCTCAATTATAATTGTAAGTATTGATTCATGTCATTAATTATGCAAACAAATCACAATCTTGCAACTATGAGAGGTTAAAATCTCCACAGCTAGGGTTGTGGGAACCATGGTTTATTAACAAGCTAGGATTATATAAAAGTTATTCAAAACCAATGCAAAACACTTGTATTGTGTTCTCTTCATGCTTAAACATATAACGGTATATAACGTTAGGACATGCCCAAATTCTTTACTTGCTTAGGTTTAAGAGGTAGAGATTAGGAAAAGAGAACTATAACAAAGCCTTGATCTTGATGATCATTGTATTAACTTGAGTTATGGTCGCAGGATAGTTAAATTTGGGAAATATTGATAATGGTTAATTTGCAATCGCTCATGATACCTAGTCGGGTGATTAAGTATAGTCATTCAATAGGGACTGGTCGATCGTTTGAATGAACCTAAGTTATCAGTTTTACAAGTAAGCATTGGTGATGATCATGTATGTATACCCGAAGCAGTTATGAACCCATGGGGAACAAAAAACCCTAGTTATCTTTCATTCTTGATTTCAACAAAAGCTTTAACTGTGTGTTTAATTATTGTGTTCTTTAGAACCCCCCTTTCTTGGAGTAACTAGCTAACAAGTTCAGTTATCGACTTTAGTCTAGCTCTTCCATATTCCCTGTGGGATTGACCCCAACCTCTAGTTGGGTTCTTTATTAACAACGTCCGCTTCATACTTCGGTAGGAGGTATGGTTTGAGCATTATCATAAAGTGGCACCATTGTCGGGGAATACAGCTAAGACTAGATCATTTGCTTGGATTTGACTTTTTTCGTAGTTATTTCCTTAATTACGTTTTATTTTTGTTTTTTATACCCACAAGATATTTTTTCGGTGAATGCCAAGCGCTCAGAGTAGAGGAGATCCCCTGATTCCATTGAACCCAGAGATTGAAAAAACATTGCACAGGATGGAGAACCAGGAACAAAGAGATGCCCGCATAGCTGAAGAAGCTAGGAAAGCTAAGCTAGCTCGGCAAGCTGCACTTCAGGATGCGAAAGATGTCAGAGAAGAGGTAGTGAATGTTGGTCGACATGGGAAGGGAAACAGAGGTTATAGACATGACCCTCAGTTCTTGGATGATGAGGACCTAAAAATTGATGAGGTGGGGTCGACTAGAGAAATTGTGCCACCACCACTGCCCGCTGGGGCCAAGTTCGATATCACGAGCACCATGATTCAATTGCTAAACATGAAAGGGGTGTTCAGTGATCCTGCAGCGGATGACACCAACCAGTACTTTATGAGCTTCATAGGAATATGCAAGGCGTACAGGTTGCCCGGAGTTAGCCAGGATGCCATACAACTCAGACTTTTCCCCTTCTCTCTATCAGGGGAAGCCACATTATGGTTATCGGAGTTTCCCAATGACTCCATAACCAATCAGAGGGAACTCAAACAGGCCTTCTTGGAGAGATTCTTTCCCCCTTCGAGAATGTTGCAGCTAAAAGACGAGATCTAAAACTTCCGACAAATCAAGATAGAGGAACTTCATGAAACCTGGCTGAGGTTCAAAAAAAAGTTGACAAAGTGCCCGAACCATAAAATCCCAGATGACAGTTTTTTGGAAATTTTTTACAGGTCTTTAAATAATAGTACCAAAGTTGTGGCGGACATGGTGGCAGGAGGAGCATTGATAAGTCAAACCTGGGAGCAAGCTGCTACAATCCTTGACAGGGTGACTAAGACAAACAGGGCATGGCATACAAGGGAGGCTGATGCAGCAGTCGGTACATATTTTGTTGGTTTTACAGAGCAAACCAACGAAGAAAGGAAGAAGAATGCCATCAAGAGTTGGCTCACATGCGTACATCATTGGATTTTCTTACAAAGCACATCATGGGAGCAGGATCCAAAAAGGTAAATGCAGTGGGAACTCAAGGAATGGAGCTGGGAGCTGATCACTCAGATTTTGAGGAAGATGCAAATTTCCTGGATAGCCAAGCGGCAGGTTTCCGAGCCAACGCCCAAGCATCTGTACAAGATAATTGGTGCCAAGGTTTTGGAAACCAAGGTCGGAACCAATATAGAGACAACTACAACTGAGATGGGTTCAGAGATAGGAGCCGAGGTCATGAGCGCGAAGGAGAATGGAGAAGAAACGATGGATACTACAATGACCAGGTTGGAGTTTATGTGCCTCCAAATGTACGAGAGGGGAAAGTCTAAGTTGAGAGCATGATGGCCGAAATGCTGAAAAAGGTGAGGTCCACTAATGATCAATTGAAGGAGATCCAAAGTGATATATCAAGTATAGGTCAGAAAGTGGAATCTCATGCTACATCCTCAAGCAGATAGAATATCAAATTAGGCAACTGTCAGCATCAATGAACCCTAGACAAAAGGGTACACTACCTAGAAATACCATCAAAAACCCAAAGAACGATGGTCATTGCATGGCGGTGATTACTACTAGTGGTAAGACCACAGTTGACCCCCTTTTTAGGTTGTAGTTGAACGGATGAAAGAGAGTATAATGGAGGAGAATGAGAAGAGTGCTGAGATGGAGAGTGTTGAGTTGCCAACCTGACATTGATCAAGGAGCAACTCAAGTGCATAGAGCTATCCCACGACCACCGCCATCGTTCGCTCAAAGAATGAAGAAAAAGGCGGAAAATGGTAAGTTCCAGAAATTTCTTTCGATGCTTAAACAACTATCTATGAACATACCATTAGTAGAAGCATTAGAAAAATGTCGGCATATGCTAAGTTTATGAAGGACTTGGTGATGAAGAAGAGGTCTATAAGCTATGAGTCGGTAGACAATGTGCATCACTGCAGTGCCATAGCCACGCGGGTCCTGGTTCAAAATAAGAAAGACCCAGGTGCTTTCACTATACCGTGCACAATTGGAAATGTGGAGTTCGCAAGGGAACTTTGTGATATGGGAGCAAGCATCAATTTGATTCCCTTGGCAGTATTCAAGAGATTGGGCTGAGGAGCCCCCACACCGACCACTATACAGCTACTGATGGCCGACAGAACTGTGAAGAAACTAGTAGGGATCTTGTTCGATGTACTGATCAAGGTGGACAGATTCATTTTCCCATCCGACTTCGTGATCTTTGATTGCGAGGTTGATTATGTGGTCCACATCATTTTGAGGCGACCATTCCTTGCGACTGGGAGGGCCTTAGTAGATGTGAAGGTTGGCCATCTGAAGTTCAGATTAAACAAAGAGGAGGTCACTTTCAACATCTACCAGACAATGCAGCAACCCAAGGAATACAGTGTAATCTCAGCACTGGAGGATGAGTATGAGTCACTTGACGAATTCTGAGTAGTCAAGAGACTTGCATCGTGTCACGATGTTAAATTAGGCACTTCTTGGGAGGCAACCCAAGTGGTGTCTTGGTGAAGTCTGAGTAACGGGGCTACCTGCGTCATGCCGCGACATTAAATCAAGCCCTTCTTGGGAGGTAACCCAAGTTATTGTAATAATCTGTACTTAGAGTGCAGGGAAAACAAAAACTGGAGGCAGAAAAACTGCTGACAAAGCAGTTGCTACGGCTCTCAGCACAACTAGTGATAGCATCCTACAAGCCGTAGCAAGAGGCGTGGTGAGGTTCAGAGATGGAATTCAAAAGTAGTGACCTACGAGTCATCATATGAACTGTACCCACCTAGTACGAGTCGTAGGATGTACTCGTAGGTCCCCAGGTAAGTTTCTTAATTTTCTGAAGCACGGGTCTAGGGGACGAGTCGTGGGGACTTCCTACGACTCGTGGTATGAGTCGTGACGGGTCAAAAACTTCAATTTTACCCGATTCGGCCCAGATTTTTAAATTTTCCCCTCTTACCTATTTAAATCTCATACCTCAACCGACCCTTCTCCCACGCAAACAACCCACTACTCATGACCTACACTCACTCACCCCACACACCCGTAACTCAAACCACAGAAGAATCGAGCAATTTCTTGCTCAAACCAAGTTCGTCTCAACCCTAAACGTTGATTACCAGTCGAACAAGCAACAAGTAAGTAACACATTGAATATCGCAAAATTTTAGCTTGCTTGAAGATTTCACTGTCAAAACTCCTATGAGTATTGAAGTTACTTGAAAATTTTCAAAAATACAATGATTAGGGATGTTAACAAACCATGACCGACTTGAAACCATCATATTTTTGTTGAGTTAAACTTGTGAATTGAAGTTTTCAAAAGTTGAGTTACGTGTAGTGGTTAAAAAAGGGAGGGATGAGTAGTGCTAAAAGGAACCAAATGATATGCCTAAACCTAGGGAATTCTGAGTACCAAAATTATGAAAAAGAACCCCTATAAACTGAACAAAATTGATTAAGTCATGAAAGTGGTATGATACACAATACAGGTCGTAGTTTGTCACTACGATCCGTACTGAGCACTCGTACCAAAGAACTGAGAAAGGCTAACAAGAAGAGTCCTTCTTACGACTCGTGGAATCGACCTACGGGTCGTACCACGAGTCATGGAAAAATACAGAGGAAATCATAGTGTAAGGCTTCATCAGACGACTTAGGGTACGGGTCGTACCTTTGTGGTACGAATCGTACTTATGAGCCGTAACATATATACAGGATTGATGGGTCTTCATACGAGTCGTACCTTTAGGGTACGACCCATACTGTCAACCCCTAACAAGAACATGAAACTATTCTTTTCTTGATTTGTTTTTCTCAAATATGGAATTTTGACTTTCTTCTCTATAGGTACAATGACAAAGATTTGAAAAGCATCCAAAGAAACAACCCAGAGAATATTAATTGATGAAACATCTGAGTCCGAGGCTGGCAAAGCAGGAAACTCCCCTAGTGGTTCGGTTGAGGATTACCAGGTAGATACTTCAGACACTGACAGAACCAGAACCACTAGGGAGAAAGCAAGAGCACAAGCTGAAGCATCCACTGCCACATCTGCCCAAGCTCCCCAATCTAAGGAGGGAGCTAAAGGAGATAATCAAGAGTCGAGAAATGACTCAAATGCAGAAGAAGGTTCTGAGGAGACCCAATCAGGTGAAGCAAGTGGTAGCGATGAATCAGAGGAGGAGGCCCCAGATGATGCACAAGAACAGACCCCACCCAGAGAAAACCGCACAGTCCGATGGAGAGTACCGGGAGCCAGAGAGATTTATGAGCAGGGCATTTCTCTCACCACCAAGAACAATCTATGGCGGAGCATCCAGGAAGAGCCACAGATCCTCACAAACTCACTAAATGAAGTTGAGGAGATGAAGAGGATATTCAACTTCTATGGTTTCGAGTGGATGGCCAAGACTCCAGCTCAATATACAACAGAATTAGTTTGGGAGTTCTACGCCAACTATTTTGCCACCATGAAGCAAAAGGCAAAGCAAGGGAAGAAAATAAAAGACCAGCCCCAACTAGAGAGTGTGATGGTCCGAGGACGAGAGGTAGACATATCAGAGTGGACCATCTCTCGAGTTTTATACAGACCAAAGTTCATGCCTACACGGATGATGCCTGAGTATGACTACATGGTGGAGGCAATGAAGCTAATCAGAAATTTGGGCTTGCAGGAAAGGCAGAGGCAGCTACAATGGTTTGCAAGGGTGATTGCTGAGAATAAGGAAGAAGCGGAATGGGTTACTGGTGGAAAGCGGGTAAAAAAGACTTGCTCAACTTCATAGAAACAACCTGTTGGACACTAGTACACCACCAGTTAGCACCCACGGTCAATGAAAATACATTGAGTGCTAACAGAGCAGCTTTGGTGGCATGCCTATGTCTTGTTATCCTATTAACATTCCCAGGATCATCGCAGAGGAGATACGATACTGGGCGGTGGGGGTGAGCACTACTATCCCATTCCCGAGTCTTGTATTCAGGTTATGCACAGAGGCAGGGGTGCTAATATGGAGTGAGGAGCGGCTGATTGGAGGCCAGAGGATTGCATACATAGGCCTTATTCGGGATAAGATGAACCCGGTAAGCCGAGCCAGGATTTCCACCGCAATTCTAGTAGTCCAGCTAGCAGGGGACGCACAGGTGAATGTCCCAACTTTATAGAAGCATAGCGAGACACCGACTACAGATATCGATCATTCAGAGTCAGCTCCTAGCACCTCAGCTGCACCTCAGCCTAGTCTGAAGACTCAGACACCAGCAGGGCAGATTTTGTGCCTCATGACTTCCTCTAGAAACTGGACAAACTGTTGACCATGACAGCGCGAAAGATTCAAGCTATGATGGAAAACGTAAATCCATGGTTCAAAGCAGAGATAGATACAACAACTCAGGCTCTACATGCTCTCTTGGATGGATTTGAGAGCCACTTTAATGTGCGGATGGCAGAGAAGACAGACCTCGAGGATATGTTACGAGCGTGTGTGTTGGACTTTGAAGGTAGCTGGGATGAGCACTTACCACTTATTGAGTTTTATTATAATAATAGTTACCACTCAGCTATCCAAATGGCGCCCTATGAGGCTTTGTATGGGCGAAAATGTAGATCGTCGATTGGCTGGTTTGAAGTAGGAGAGTCAGCGCTGATTGGGCCGGATATTATTCATCAGTCAGAATAAAATGTAAAGCTTATCAGAGAACGCCTACTGACTGCTCAGAGACGCCAGAAGTCGTATGTTGATGAGCGGCGCAGAAACCAAGAATTTAATGTGAATGACTAGGTGTTTATGAAAGTTTCTCCAATGAAAGGGGTGATGAGATTCGGCAAGAAAGGTAAGCTTAGCCCGAGATTTGTTGGGCCTTATCAGATTCTTCGAAGAAAAGTCCAAGTGGCATACGAGTTGAACTTGCCTCCAGAATTAGAGTCTGTCCATCTAGTTTTCCACGTGTCCATGCTGAGGAAGTACATAGGAGACCCCTCTAGAGTTGTCCCAGTTCAGGATGTCCAGGTTACGAAAGAGCTGGCTTATAAAGAGGTTCCAATAGCCATACTAGACAGGAAGATTCGCAGGTTGAGCACTAAAGATATTGATTCTGTCAAAGTATTATGGCGTAACAGGAACCGAGAGGAGATGACTTGGGAAGCAGAGGAAGATATGAAAGTCAGATATCCTCAACTGTTCCAGACTTAANAAGATATGAAAGTCAGATATCCTCAACTGTTCCAGACTTAATCAGCCAGAGGTACGTTAGTATTGTTGTTTTATGAATTGCCTTATATTATGTGAATAAACGAAATAGTTGGCTTTTGTGATGAATACTAGTGTTGTGTGGAGTACCTGTATTAGACTTTTCTGTGTTTCATGATTTTTTAGATAGTTCATATTACAGGGGAAACTCTGCCGAAATTTTTCTAGAATAAGTCAAGAAAGCTCAAATTCTTGCAAGTAGAAGTTTATATTCGAGGATGAATGTTCTTAAGGGGGGAGGATGTTACACCTCGTAAATTCTTGACATTTAGATGGCCTATTCACATGTTGCTTAAGAGTTTTAGGATGCCATACATGCTAGAAAAAGGCCCGGGGGAAGACCGGACAAGCGTCGCGTCGAACCATCGCAAGAGGAGGCTGGGCAGACCCCCTCCGCGATGGCCAACGTGTCACGGGGGGCTCACCTCCACGATGGCCAACGTGCCACGGAGGTGAGGTTCAGCCTCAACTATATAAAGCCTCCACTTTGGTTTTCAATGATAATTATCAAAAATTTCTAGAGAACAAACTAGAAAATAGAGGGCACGAGAGGTTTAGTGAAATTCCTTCCGTTTACGCTATTAAACGCGGTCCAAATTCGAATTAATCTTGGTAGTGAAGTATTAAGCTGCCGGGAGCATTCCTGCGGAGTTAGTTTCGTGAAATTTGGCCGGTGAACCGTCGTCCTACCGAGCTAAGATAAGTGGAATTGCTCCAAATTAGTGTCAATATACTCCTAGCCCTAAAGTGAGCATTTCTCCCTTCTGTACTTCTGAGAAATAGAGTGTTTTCGCCTGTTTTTTTATAAGTCAAAGTTTGGGCTATATATATATTCAAAATAGTGTTTTCTTCAAGAATATTGATGGATTTACTTCTAATTACTGTGTATATGAATGTAGTTGGAAGAAATAGATGGATATTGGCCGAGTTACGTCAGTTAGTCTAGAAGTAAAAAACTAAGGTATGTAAAGCCAGTTTCTTCGGCAAGTTAGTAATTCTAGTATAGAAAAATAGAATAAATTCCAGAAGGAAGTTCCGGAAGCCGAGTATAATGGAATGTTGTATTATTATATCATATCCAGAATAAAAGTCAGCAAATCAGTATCAGACAGCAAGATCTTATCCCAGACTCAGTTTAACTCAGTATTAGATTCAGTTTAATTCAGGAAGAGATTCAGAATAGAATATCAGAACATGGATAGTATTTTCAGATTTAATATACATGTTATATATGATTACTGTTGCTTGTTGAGACTTGTTTGTGATATGTGGGCACCCTTAGAGCTTCCTTGCCGCCCCAGGGTTAATAGTTATGTCGAATCGCCCCCCAGAGGGTGAGGATACGTCACTCCAAGGAGTGGCATGTCGTCTGCAGTAGGACGAAGATGGGATGCAGCATTCCCCATAACAGGCTGATCAGCATCATAGCATACCCTGTCGAGCGCTTGCGCCCAGGGCACAGATTACAGATTACAGATACAGATCTCAGATTAAAGTTATAGGAGTTCTCCGGACTCAGATACAGTTATAGTCAGGGGATCAGGGAGCCCAAGCTGCATACCCAGGGGGCCGGTGGGTTGCTCCTAGTTATTAGGTAAGTGGAGTGAATTTATTTTTGGATGGTTTGACCCGGGTAGGGGTATATAAATTGCGTGTTGATTGGAACCTTCCGGCTTATGGGGGCTGGTATAGGTTCTTGTATGCTATATATATANGGTATGATTCTTATCTTTTTTCCAGTACAGCTAAGCTTAGTACAGATTCTGCTATTCCAGATAGTTTTAGCTATCCATTGTCATTTCAGTAACCATCAGTAATACTACTTATCTTCAGATATGTTTGGTTAGCTTTGCATACTCGGTACCAGTGGTACTGACGCTAGTTTGGGGGCGCTGCATTACTTTCCTGCAGGTACTCATAGACGAGGAGCTGATCCCTCGTAATTCTAGCCAGCACACAGAGTCATCAGCTCCAGTCATCCGGAGCTAGATAGCTAGAGGTTTATTCCTTCTCTTTGTGGTACAGTATGGGTAGGCCGGGGCCCTGTTCCGACCATCTTATGAGTATTCTTAGAGGCTTGCAGATTGTATATTCCCTGTGGTTAGCTATACCAATCATGTGAGGTCGTGTGTATGTTTTAGTTTGTCTATGATGGCCGTGTGGGGCCTTATTCAGTTGGTAGTGGTGATCCTGTTGGTCATGTAGCAGTTTAGCACTTGTTTCCTTGATTCAGAAATAACTAGACAGCATGGTGGCCTTGTCAGCCCCCATAGGTTCCCTATTGATTTAGTTGTTCTGGGTAGCTGTTGTTTCCTTACAGGTAGCTATAGGCCTAGTCAGTCGGAGGCTGTATTTACAGCCGATATATAGCCCGTCGTTTTCTTGAATCCAGAGTTAGAGCCAGCTTGGCACCAGAAGTGCTCAGGCTCAGCTAGTCCAGTAGTCCAGGTCTTAATAGGGCACCAGGTGCCAGTCATGCCTCCCAAGGCGGGGCGTGACAAACTTGGTATCAGAGCAGGTCGTGTCCCAGGGAGTCTGCAAGCCGTTCTAAGTAGAGTCTTGTCTATGGATGTGTTGTTCACCACATACCATAGGCAGGAGGCTGCAAGGCATGATAGGAGGGTTACTCTTTCTTCATATTCAGTCGTTCCATAGAGCAGTACAGTATAGGGTTGAATCCCTAAAACTTATTATACTCTTTGTTTACAGATAAAATGGAAGACTCGCGACACCCTGCCACAGGTAGAAGACTAGATACCACAGCAGGAGAAGGCACCAGCAGGATGCCTCAGACGCACGTAGAATCAGCCCGATCTGAGGGCGATATAGAGGCATCATCACGACCTTCTCAGTAGTCCCCATCTCACCAGGAGCCACTCGAAACTACACCGCCTCCGACAGTTCCTGTACCCATACCATCCGATCAGGAAATGCGAAGTGCAGTAGTTATGTTGGCACAAATGATGGCTACTCAGCGCCAGTCAGTGCCACCCGTAACAGCAGAGTCATCAAGTGGGCCTGGCAGTTCGAGGGTCCGAGAATTCTTGGCACTAGGTCCCTCATAGTTCACAGGGTCGGATCAGGCAGAGGACCCCCAGGACTTCCTGGATCAGATGCAGAGAATCTTCCGGGTCATGCATGTGACATCTACAGAGTCGGTTGAGTTGGTAGTATTCCGGCTGCGGGATATTGCTGTGTTGTGGTACGAAAGTTGGGAAGGGTCCCGAGGGAGAGATGTTGCCCCTCCGACCTGGTCCAGCTTTTCAGAGGCCTTCCTGGACTGTTATCTGCCACGGGAAATCCGACAGGCCCGGATGGATCGGTTTTTACATTTGGAGCAGGGGGCGAGGAGTGTACGGGAATACGCCCTACAGTTCGATTTCTTAGCCCACTATGCTCCAGCTTTTGTGGACACCATGTCATCTAGAGTCCACCAATTTATTATGGGTCTGAACCCAGAATATATTGAGGCATGAATGACAGCTACACTGTAGGAGGATATGGATATTGCTCGGGTGCAGGCCTTTGCTCAGACTATTGATGGCCTTAGACAGCGGCAACAGGATAGCAGATGAATAAATCAGGAGCAGCGCCGCAGGGATAGATCAGATGAAATACAGAGGGTGATTAAGAGAGGACCCAGGCCACCTAGACCCCCACCTCCATCACAGCAGCAGAGGGGTAGACTCAGTCGTAGAGGACAGTCAGAGTTCGGCGGCAGTTCTCGAATGGTAGATTCACCTCAGCAGAGGAGGGTAGAGCAGAGCAGGTACACATCCCCACCTTGCCCTATTTGCAGCCGACCCCACACTGGAGCTTGCAGATATGGCTCCACAGGGTGTTATATATGCGGGAAGGAAGGTCATGTGATGAGGGACTGTCCAGCCAGGGGTTAGGGTAGCCGAGATAGTCAGGATAGGGCATCGGCAGGGCCGTGAGCTCCAGCAGCCTCGGCATGGTGTAGGCCCTCAGGTACCGGGGGTAGAGGCCGAGGTAGATTAGGGGCCTCGAGTTCAGGTACGGGCCCGACCCGTACCTATTGATTGATCCAGGATCTACTTTGTCCTACGTTACCCCATTTGTGGCTCGAAAGTTCAGTGTTGTACCAGAGTTGCTTCAGCAACTCTTTTCAGTATCTACACCCGTCGGTGACTCCATCATAGCCAGAAGGGTGTAGAGGTTACTTATCATCAGACTACAGTAGATCTGGTAGAATTAGAGATGATTGATTTCAATGCCATTATGGGTATGGATTGGTTAGTGTCGTGCTATGCCAATGTAGAATGCTAGACCAAGACGGTCTGATTCCACTTTTCAAGGGAGGCAGTACGAGAGTGGAAGGGCAGTACAACTACGCCAAAAGGTAGGTTTATTTCCTACCTTCAGGCGAGGAAGTTGATAGCTAAGGGATGCATTTA
>JACEIK010005760.1:48177-60064 GCA_018107945.1 Datura stramonium
TGAAACTGATAATGGTATATATACAATCTTCTGTCATACTGTGCTGAGTCTAATACTGAACAAGATATAGTTTTTCTGCTGGGAATCATGCTGTATAACTAAGTTTCATAGTAACATGATTTACTACTTCTAACATGCTTTCTAAACTTCATTTTAGGCTACCATTCTTTTTCTGAAATACCTTACAGGAACTTATATTGCTTTACTAAGTTTCAACTGAACACTATAATATTCTAACATACTTTACTAACTCACATACTGGGCATGTTGTACTGTTTCTGTCACTTTCTACTAGAATTTACATTGTGCTAGTAAGTTTCACGCTATACATGGCATTATTCCAACATCGTACTAAAATTTATACTAAGCATAATATGCGACTTCTGAACATTCTACTGGCACTTGAGCTATGTTACTATACCGGAACTACTAGCTAGCCGAAGAAACTGGCTTTACATAGCTTCGTTTCTGATTTCCCGGCTAATTGGCATAATTAGGTCAATATTCCGCTATTTCTCCCAGCTGCATCCATATATATATATCAATTAGGACTAAATACATTAACCTTCTAAAAGAAAATATCACTTTTAATATATATATAGCCAAAACTTTGACTTATCGAAAATGGCCCAAAACTCGCTATTTCTAGAAAGTCCAGAAGGGAGAAATACTCACTTTAGGGCTAGGAGTATATTGACACTAATTGGGAGAAATTCCACTTACCTTATCTCGGTAGTACGACGATTCGCCGGCCGAATTTTACGAAACTAAAGCTATAGGAATGCTCTCTGAAGCTTTATACTCCGGTATCTAGGATTAATTTGATTTTGGGCCACCTTTGACAGCGTAATCGGAAGAAAAATGGTAAGGTTTGTTCGTGTTTCCCTCTCTCTGGTTTGCCCTCTGTTTCTTATTGGAAATTATGATAAATATCATGAAATAAACGAAGTTGGGGTTTATATAGTGGGCCTGGACAGGGCCTCCGTGGCACGACGCCATCGCGGAGGCCCTCCCTCGTGGCACGGCGCCATCGCGTAGGGGTTCTGCCCCGGCTCCTCCCTTGATGGTTCGGTGTGATGTTCGTCCAGTCTTTCCCCGGGCCTTTTTCTAGCATGTATGGCATTCAAAAACTCTTAGTAAACATGCGAATAGGCCATCTACCTGTCGAGAATTTACGGGGTGTAACACTCAGCTTTTGGACTTAAGAAAATTCCCCTTGAAACAACCTTAGCACGTCGCGCCAGGTATAGTACCAGCCTGAGCTTGGACTTCACTTGGAGTTTTGATTGTGGTTCGTTGTTCCTCCAATTTCACCAAGTTTCTAAAACATCTTTCTGAAGTTCAAGGGGTGGCTCTCTACGCCACCCCCAAAGTGTTGAACAAAATTTGGCTATGTTTGAAACCATTTCAGGTATGTAGATAGACCCAAACCCAATGAATTTTATAGAAACTAGGTGTTAAGATAAATTCTTAAGTGTGATAAGTGCATTAGATATGAATTAAGGTTATAAGATATCACAAAGTTGAGTTGAGAGCCTTCTTAACTATTGAGTTTTCATATAAGTTCTTACGTGGGTCAATATCAAATGATCATAACTCCCATTTTACGAAGTAACTTTGAGTGATTAAACCAGCCAAATTGACACCCTTTGAGTCTTATTTCCAATGCATCTGACCTCATGTCAATCGGAGTTCGGAATAAAAAGTTATGAATATTTTAGTGAAGCCCTATCAAGTGACATGTCGTTATTGGACAGGTAAAATTCACTGACGAGTGAAGTTACCAAAAACTATCTTAAGGCTATTTTAGGGAATTCCCATGGTTTAATTTCCTAAGCCTAGATGTTTTAGGATTCCTAAAGATATTTTTAAGTATTCTTAAAGCCTAAACGCCTAGTTCTTCCATTACAATGTAGAATTCAAGGACCAAAGCTTTCATGTTTTCCAAGAAGCCAGGAAGTCTTCTTCTCCAAATTAGGATTCTTCAAGCTTAAGTCTAAAGTTCTATTTCTTCAAGTATGTAAGGCTAACCTAAGTAAGGATTTGTAATCATCCTTATGCCCTACGTCTATGCAAGAATTCATTTAGATTAAAGTTTGGGCTTTTACCCAATTCTTGAATTTTCTTCTTCGCTATCTATATATGTTGAATTGCCATTATCGAAATCTTCATATTGAGTTTTATATCAAACTACAATGATCGTAATTCTATTTTATTGGTTGTTGATCATATTCTGCTGATTCTGATTCTTGATTTTTGATTCTTGATGTTGAGGTTGGTTCATGTATCTTATCCCATGAACTCCAATTTCATGAAAGCATGATTTTAAGAAGTATGATTTTGAAAGAATATTTTCATGAATATTTAATATATATTCAAGAGAGTATGCATGATGAGATTTTAGCACAAAGATATGATTTTTAGCATGATTTTCAAAAGCTTAAGTAAAGTCTTATTTTTGAAAGCCATGAGATGATTTTAAAGAGATGTTTTGGAGTCAAGACTCCCCAGCATAGTTTTAATCCATGCATTAAGCTACGGCTCATAAGCGGAGTATAAATAGTTTTCGAGCAAAAGGCTCCACTAATGATTTTAAAACATTCATCATATGTTATACCTAAAGTTCTTTCAAATTATGTTTTTAGTTTTGCCTCACTAAGGGCCCAATTATATGGGCATATGTTTTGGGAGAACTATCTAACATTGAGTTGGGTGAACGGCTTCAGACAACCCCTAAGCCGCAGAACTACGTAGCCATCATAGGATAGGATTGTACCATTGATTCGAGCGAGTACTCCTTAGATAAGTCCCTAGTAAGGACTTTATAAATGAATCCATAGTTTAGTTTTCTCCTCAGACCTGACAAGGCTTTGGATGGCCCTCCTCCATGTGGACCAGAGTGGGATAATCATGCGCTCATTCATAATGGTTTTAAGTTATGAGAAACTCCAAATTTAAAGATATACATTACTTGCATATGTATTTATAGAAATTATTATGATGCATGAGTTTTATTGCATAACTTTTTTACATACCTGTTCTACTTGTGTCTCATGCATCACTTAGAGCTTCAATTTCAGTAAGATTACTTCATTTGGTTATTTCATTAAGTTCAGATGTTCTTGCTTAACTGTTATTTCACTCAGCTATATTACATATCATACATTCCATGTACTGACGCCCTTTGGCGCTGCATCATATTATGATGCAGATTCGGGTAGACATGATTAGCAGTGGACATTTCATTAGGATCTCACTTCATTCAGTATTTGGAGAGACCTCTTAATTTCGGAGAGTCCCAGTCTTATTGAGTTTCTTATTTTACTAGAGCTTAAGATAGATACAGAAGTTTTGTCCCGATACCTATTGTCACGACCCGAACATAGGCCTGGATCTAGATACAGAATCTAGAATCATGAATGTCTCTGAGTCAACCCATAGCATGAACATGATAACTAAAGATCAACATTAAGAAAAAATGGTAACTGAATTCTGAAATAGTGGAAGTCTGAATACGCATCAACCATACATACACAATACTGACAAGCTGAGATTCTACACATTGTCTGAAAAGCCTCGAACATAACTGATGAGCTGATGGGAAAACATCCCCAACTAGCCCACGAAAAGTCTGAAACAAACTGACATAACGATACTAAAATATAGATGTCCTCGGAGGATGAGGACTCACCTAAGGCAAGGTCTGAACTGGAACGAGAGAAAGACTAACAATGCGGCTAAACCTAATCGCTAGAACCTGTATCATGAAATGATACCGCATGGTGTATGAAAGGTAAGAAAAAAAACTATGTCAGTATAAATTGAAATCTTGTATATTATCATTAGTCATAACATCATAAGGGTAGGGACTACATGTTGATATCTGAAAACATGAAGAGTCATAAACTGGATTTCATAACTTAATCGAATGACCCAAAGATGAAACTGAAATTCATAAGTAAAAACTGATAATCAGATCATTGGGTCAAACCTGCTGAAAACATAATATCACAACTTATAAACATGCATAACTGAGATCACGAGAAACAATGGGAGACTCACCATATAACCGACACTATCACGATAGAGCTTATGTGATCCCAACCATTACACTCAAGTGGGCAAGACGTCCAAAGCCTTTCCAGGGTTACGGGCGCTACCATGATATCGATATCATGTTAAAGGCCCCTTCGAAGCAGGTGAAGCTCACAATGTATGTTCCAAAGTAAATGTGAAATCCTACGTTGGCATGTAGTTTTGAGACCCGGGGTTTCATGGACCCCTGGCCTACTCGATGCTAGACACTGCTCCCAAATCATGCAAAGTGCTCACCATCGTTTTTCAACGAAACTGAAACTATGCAATAAGCTAAAAGTGGGAGTTTAGACTTCAAAATTATAAGGTAAGCTGATTTATAGCTAGACAGAATCATGAAAACAAGCTAAGTTTTAGTGGAATTACCCAAAATATGAAGATCATCCATACTTGAAATAGACTTCAGTAATCAATATCATAGATTCATATATGGGTAATTTGTAAACGTATATACATGCTAAATACTTCATCAAACTTGAAATCATTATTCATAAACTAGACATTTTCATGAACTTTCACAATTTGGCAAAAGATTCTAAAACATGAACTCATGAATTTAAAATCAAAACATGTACACAAATTTCCCATTAACCATACTTTAAAATGTAGAGGGAATCGATCGACCCACATACTATTTGTAAGAATTCTATGAATTTAGTTTGAAATCCCTTTTTGATCATAATTTGAATTAAGACTTGATTCATGAAATTGTGTAGAATTATAAGTCTGAGAGTGAAAGGAACCATCTTTAATTTCCTCACATACCTATAAGAACTGAATCTACACTTGCTCTAAAAAGCCGAAAGGATTTGGAGAAGAATTTGAAGGGTTCTAGGCTTGATCTTCAATGGAGAGGCCTAAAATTTCATGCATAGGAAGGGAAGGGTTTAGAATAGGTTTAACCCTCTTAAAACCCTCCTAACAGAGCATAAAATGATTTAATTTAAGGCTTAGGAGCTTAGGAATTATGATAATTCCTTTACGTAAATCACAGAAAATTTCACTCTACCTGGTCTCATGACTCACACCACGAGTCGTACCTCAATACCACGGCTCGTGGTTACCATCCATAGTAACCATTGCTTTTCCTTAACATTCTGAAATTTTCCACGGGTTAGACCACGAGTCGTACCACCAATCTACGAGTCGTTAGATCCACCCGTGATCACGACTTCCAAGATCCTCATTTCCTTCCTGCAGATGTAGGCCATGAATAGTAGTTACCCATAACGGGTCGTACAATGATTCTGTTATACCTCGAGAATTCAATAATCAGACCCGAAAGTGAATCGGAGAAAAAAACTAGAAAATGTTGCAGCAGTTGAAGAATGTGTCACTGAATGACTCATAAGGAGACCCCACGAGTCATTAGGTGACTCGTGGGAAGGTCTGGAAGGAGGAGGGACTTGAGGTCCCCACGGGCGATGTAACGACTCATGGTCAGACAGCACGAGTCGTCATGTCAGTCGTGTAGTGGTTCTATAGGAAGATTGGAAAATTGATCTAGTGCACTTGTCGGGGAGTGGCAACGATCATGGTTGCTAGGGACGAGTCGTCATGTTACTCGTTAGGAGCCCTGGAATACCATTTATCAAGTGAACCTGATGAGAAAACCAACGGATCATGAGCCCTGGAGATGAGTAGTCGGGTCGTCCGTTAGGAACCCTTGACAGTTATTTTCAGCGATTTTAGTAAGGTCTTTTCCATAATTCCTAAGTTCTAAGGGACTATACTATGTCGTTTTAAGCTCGTAATAGAGAGTTTTTAGAGGAGAAAACCCCATCTTAGGCCATTACATTCATGCATGCATGGTTGGGGGTTTGAGGAGAAGAATCAAGGTGAATTCTCAAGGTTCCCAATTGGAAGCAAAACTAGGCAAATAGGAAGAGTTAGGATTCTTCAATCCCGGGTATGTAAGGCTGTCAGTGGGTGCTTTCTTCCACACCCATGCCCATTCTCTAGCAATTTGTAATTGGTTTGTGATGATCAAGAATGGGTTTTCATTCAATTGCATAATTCTTACATATCTACTCATGGATATGATTAAATTGAGTTGATACTGGTGATTTACTGAGCTTGGGTGGATTCTAACTTAATTTCTTTTACAAAATTGTTTTTCTAAAAATCGAATCTAAAACACCCATGTGTGGATAGTTTATATAGAATGTGATGATGATGGAGTAGATGATGAAAGGTAAGTATTGTAGAACATTGGGTTATACCCAAATGAAGATTTTAAATTGTTATTTTCCCCGACATGAGCTTACCACATGGTTGAGATGAAATTTTCCTTTAACCCTTATTATGAATTCTAGCTTATAGTATATTTCCAAGTAAAGCCTTCTCTATGTGTAAATCCTTGATTGATATGCATATTATTGTCGAGCTTTGTTGAGGACAATGTTAAGCTTCATTTCACATGATGTTGAGTCTTACTAAGATTACTATTCAAGCTTTGTCGAAATGACATTGTTGAGCTTCATATTTATATGATGTCTAGTGTATGCATAGTTTCATAATGAGATTTTTCAATAGACAATATTGAGCTTCATTTTATACGATGTTGATTTTATGCATGATTTCATGATTGAGCTTCGTCATTAGACGATATTGAGATTCGTATATATACGATGCAAGCATTTCCTGTTTTGGGAGAAGAGTCTAGCACCGAGCGGTCTAAGGGTCGATAACCCTATGCCCAGAACTATGCGCTAATGTAGGTTTATTCTATTATATTATTAGGACCTCCCTTGTGAGCTATCCCGGGCCTGAATGTCCCAGTTCTTCTTGATATGGATATCATGGTAGCGTCCCTATCTATGGCAAGGTTTTGGATGGCTCTGCCCACTTGAGTGTAATAGTCGGGACCACGTAAGCTCTATCATGTTATGTCGGTTAAGGGACGAGTCTCCCACTGTCAGTATAATTCGAATTCTCATAACCATTACTCATGATAATTATCATATGTATGCATGTTCAAGAATCAAGGTTTGACTCATTATTCATCTCTTAATATAAGTGTTATATTTCAGGTTTCAGTCATTCGTGTCAATCATGACGTTCTAAAACTATGCATGGTCATGTTATGATAAGAATATGATTTAAGAATGATTTCTTGTAGCCTTCTATTTTCACTTAAAAGCTTATGATATGTCATGAAGTGTTTTAAATAGTTTATTACTTAAGAGGTTTTACTTACCTTACATACTCGGTATATTCTACGTACTGACCACATACCTTTTATGCTATATCATTTCATGATGCAGGATCCGGTTCTCAAGTCCAGCCCCGTTTGTAGTCGCTTATTAGAGACATTACCTGCTTTGTTGGTTAGCCCCCATCTTTCGAGGACTACACTTTCTGTTATCTTTGTTTTATTTTCATTCAATATTGTAGAGGTAGATGGGGGTGTTGTCCCATCAGTTCATCCAGATTAGAGGCTTATCAGACTTAGGCATGTACTCAGCTTCAGACATTCTTTCTAGTTTTATGTCAAGTTAGATTTCCGCTGAGTTTATGATTATGTTTCTTCATGTTTATTTAATAAGTTAGTGAATGCTTATGCCATGGGTTGACTTGGGGTCTCTCAGGGTCCCTTATCCCGTGTCTATGATCCGGGTCTACGCTCGAGTCATGACAAACTTGGTATCAGAGCTATAGGTTTGAAGTGTCCTAGGGAGTATGAAAGCTGCGTTAAGTAGAGTCTTTTGCATGAGTGTTAAGCGCGCCACACTTATGACGAAGAGGCTACGAGATGTTTTAGGAAATGTTCCCTTTCTTTCATGATCTATGTCGTGTGATGAAAAGCCTTTCTATACCTCTAATTCGTGCTATCTGCGATTGCAGAATCATGGCTTCTCAAAGGATTAATGGAAGGAGGAATGGAGGTGGTGAGTGCCATGAAGATGGAAGCGGTCATGAGCATCAGCCAGCACCACCAGCTCAGGAGCCTCAAGCACCAGAGCCAGCTTAGAGATTGTCCATCGATGAGATAGGAGCAGGTTGGGGGCCGTGGCCTAGCTTCTAACTCAACAGCCCAACCCCCTCGTTCAGCACATTAGGGGGCATCTACAGGTGCAGCTAGCGGTCAGCGCTAGAACAGATTCTATGCCCTAGCATCCCGTCAGGAGCAAGAGGTCTCCTGGACGTGGTTACTACTATGTTACGAGTCTTCCATGTTGATGTTTATGCATTATTAGATCCAAGGGCCACCTTGTCCTTTGTGACGCCCTATGTAGCTAGTAGCTTTAGAGTCAGTCCCGATGTCTTGTCAGAATCCTTTTCAATTTTTACTCTAATAGGTGACTCAGTTATAGCTAGACAAGTGTATAGAAATTGCCCAGTCTTGGTTCTCCATAAGGTCACCTTAGCATGAAAAGTGTATATCCATGACCAATTTCAATGTTATTCTCAGCATGGCTTGGTTATATGCTTGTTATGCTTCCATTAATTGCAGGACCTGGTCAGTAGAGTTTAGATTACCGGGTGAGCCAGTCTTAGAATTGAAGGGTAGTTCAGTTGTGCATATAGGTCACTTCGTTTCCTACCTCAAGTCCAGGAAGATGATTTCCAAGGGTTGCATGTATCATTTGGTTAGGGTCAAGGATGTTGAGTCCGATACCCCGACTATCCAGTCAGTTCCAGTAGTACTTGAGTACCCAAAGGTCTTTTCGAATGATTTGCCAGGTATTCCTCCCGAGAGAGAGATTGACTTCAGTATCGACCTCCTTCCTGATACACAACCTATATCTATTCCTCCCTACAATATGGCTCCAGTCAAGCTAAAAGAGTTGAAGGATTAGTTAAAGGATTTTCTAGATAAGGGTTTCATTAGACCGAGTTAGTCTCCATGAGGCACACCAGTATTATTTTTTCGGAAGAAAGATGGTTCCCTTCGTATGTGCATTGATTATCGATAGTTGAACAATGTTACTGTCAAGAACAGGTATCCCTTACCCATGATCGATGATTTGTTCGATCAACTTTAGGGTGCTAAGTGTTTCTCAAAGATAGATCTCAGATTTGGGTATCATCAGCTCAGAGTTTGGGAGAGTGATATCTCAAAGATGTCATTCAGAACACGGTATGGTCATTACGAGTTAGTAGTTATGTCTTTTGGACTAAAAAATTCTCCTGTAACTTTTATGGACCTAATGAGTAGAGTGTTCAAGCCATATTTGGACATGTTCGTGATCGTGTTCATTGATGACATCTTGGTATACATTCGGAGAGAGGAGGAGCATGCCGCTCACTTTAGAGTAGTGCTCCAGACCCTCAAGGACCGCCAATTGTATGCAAAGTTTAGCAAGTGTGAGTTTTGGTTGGACTCCGTGGCATTTTTGGGCCATGTTTGTCCACCGAAGGCATAAAAGTAGACTCACAAAAAATTTAGAAGGTGAAGAATTGGCCCATACCGGTGAATCCTTCAGATATTCGGAGTTTCTTGGTCTTAGCTGGCTACTATCAGAGGTTTTGGAGGGTTTCTCATCCATTGTTGTGCCTTTGACTAAGTTGACTCAGAAGAAGGTGAAGTTTCATTGGTCGGAGGCTTGTGAGAAAAGCTTCCAAGACTTCAAGGCTTGACTTACTTCAGCACCAGTGTTGACCCTACCCGAGGGTAACGATGGTTTCGTGGTGTATTGTGATGCTTCCAGGGTTTGACTTAGGGGCGTGTTGATGCAGCGTGGGAGGGTGATAGCATATGCCTCTCGACAGTTGAAGGTTCATGAAATGAATTACCCGACCCACGATCTTGAATTGGCCACGGTGGTGTTCGCATTAAAGATATGGTGGCATTACTTGTATGGAGTCCACGTGGATGTATTTACTGATCACAAGAGCATGCAATATGTGTTCACACAGAAGGATCTAAATCTTCGGCAAAGGAGGTGGTTGGAGTTACTTAAGGATTATGACATGAGTGTCCTTTACCACTTGGGCAAGGCTAATTTGATCGCGGTGCACTCAGTAGGCTCTCAATGGAGAGTGTGTCCCGTGTGGATGAAGGGAAAAAGGAGTTGGTGAAAGATGTCCACTGGCTAGCAAGGTTCGGAGTTAGATTGATCGATTCGACCGATGGCGGTGTTGTTGTGCATAACGGGTTGGAATCGTCCTTGGTAGTTGATGTTAAATCAAGGCAAGATGAGGATCCAATATTGAGGAAGCTAAAGGAGGCGATGCGGGGTTAGAAAGTGGAGGTTTTCTCCCAAGGGGGAGATGGCGTGGTATGATACCAGTGTCGACTATGTGTTTCGAACATTGATAATTTGAGAGTTCAAATATTGCATGAGGCACATGGTACCAGATATTCTATTCATCCAGGATCCACGAAAATGTATTGGGATTTATGAGAAATCTATTGGTTGGATGGTATGAGGAAGGATATTGCGGAGTTCGTAGCAAAATGTCAAAACTGTCAGCAAGTGAAGGTTGAGCATCAAAGACCGGGAGGTGTACTTCAGGATATTTCCATCCCCACATGGAAGTGGGAAGAAAACGATATGGACTTCATTACAAGTCTACCTCGTACTCGTCAGCAATACAACTCCATTTGGATAGTGGTGGACAGGTTGACCAAGGTTGCACACTTCCTTCCGGTCAAGACCACAGATTCAGCAGATGATTATGCTAAGTTGTATATTCGGGAGTTGGTTTGGCTTCATGGAGTGCCCTTGTCAATTATTTCGGACAGAGGAACTCAGTTTACTTCAAAATTTTGCATTCTTTCCAAAAGGGGCTCGGGAATCAGGTTAAGCTAATCACGGCTTTTCATCCTAAGATGGACGGCCAAGTAGAATGAACCATTCAGACTCTTGAGGATATTTTCAGGGCATGTGTTATGGATTTTAAAGGTTGTTGGGATGATCATTTTCCCTTGATCGAGTTTGCTTATAATAACAGTTACCACTCTAGTATCAGGATGGCACCGTTCGAGGCCCTCTATGGGCGAAGGTGAAAATCCCCCATCAGATGGTTTGAGGTTTGTGAGGCAGCTTTGGTAGGACCAGATTCAGTTCATGAGGCGATGATGAAGGTTTAGTTGATAAGGGATCGGTTGAAAACCGCTCAGAGTCGTCAGAAATCATATGCTGATGTGAGGAGAAGAGAATTGGAGTTTGATGTAGACGACTGGGTGTTTCTAAAGGTATCTCCCATGAAGGGAGTCATGCGGTTCTGAAAGAAAGGTAAACTCAGTCCTCGCTATGTTGGCCCCTACCGGGTTGTAAGAAGAGTTGGTAGGGTGGCGTATGTGTTGGACTTGCCTTAAGAATTGGCATCAGTTCATCCCATGTTCCATGTATAGCTTTTGAAGAAGTGCTTGGGGGATCCAGCCTTGGTAGTTCCGGTAGACAGCATTGGTGTGAAAGACAGCCTCAGTTATGAAGAAATTCTGGTTGAAATTTTGGATCGACAAGTTCGAAGGCTAAGGAACAAGGAGGTAGCCTCAGTTAAGGTTTTATGGAGGAATCAACATGTTGAAGGAGCTACGTGGGAGGCCGAAGTGGACGTGATGGCTAAATACCCACATTTGTTCTCTACCAACTTAGTTTCGAGTTGAGGTATCAGTTTTTTCCCTAATTCTCTAATCAATTCCATGTTCAGATCATGTGCGCAAGTTTGAATTATGTTATGATAAATGTATGTGATTCCTGAATTTTTTTCAACTATGTGGTTCTTTTCGGAGGTAGTCATTGATGAGCCCGCATCGAGCGCGTCCGCAAGTGTACGGGTCGTGCAAGTAATATAGTGGCTCTTTTTAAGAACCGGATTGTCGAACCCACAGGGACTGGAC
>JACEIK010005760.1:61377-83795 GCA_018107945.1 Datura stramonium
ATATATTCACATTTATATAAAATTACATGAAAATGTATAAAATAACTTAGATAAACAAGAATAATTTAAGTTATCAAGCGTAACTCGGGCATGCTATTTTGCCCGAGATCAGTCATTTCATGAAATTTTGGTTCAAAATAATCAGTATTGGAGTATGATAATTGCTTGTTTCTGTTTCCTGCTTGTTTCTGACATTCGAGGATGAATGTTCCCAAGGGGGAGATATTGCTATACCCCGAGATTCAAGAATCGGACCCAGAAGTGAATCGGAGAAAAAAGCTGGAAAATATTGTAGCAGTTGCATAACGAGTAACTGAACAACTCGTGAGGAGACCCCATAAGTCGTCAAGTGACTCATGGGAAGGCCTGGAAGGAGGAGGGACTCGAGGTCCCCACGGGCGATGTAACTTCTCGTGGTCAGACACCACGAATCATCATGTCAGTGGGGTGGTTCTAGAGAAAGATTGGAAAATTTATCCAGTGTACTTGACGGGGAGTGGCAACGAGTCGTGGCTGCTGGGGATGAGTCCTCATGTAACTCGTTAGGAGCCCCGGAAGATCACTTATCCAGTGAACCTGACGAGCGAACCAACGGATCGTGAGCCCTAGCGACGAGTCATCGGGTCGTCCTTTAGGACCTCCTGATAGTTATTTTCAACGATTTCAGTAAAGGTTTTTTCGTAATTCCTAAGTTCTAAGGGCCTATACTACATCATTTTAAGCTCCTAATAGAGGGTTTTTAGCGTAGAAAAATTGATCTTAGGCCATTACTTTCTTGCATGCAAGGTTAGGGGTTTGAGGAGAAGAATCAAGGTGAATTCTCATGGTTTCAAATTGGAATCTCAGCTAGGCAATTAGGAAGAGTTAAGATTCTTCAATCCTAGTTATGTAAGGCTGTGAGTGGGTGGTTCCTTCCACACCATGCCCATTCCCTAGAAATTTGTGATTGGTTTGTGATGATCAAGTTTGGGTTTTCATTCAATTTCATGATTCTTACATCTCTACTCATGGGTATGATTAGATAAAGTTGATATTGGTGATTTACTGAGCTTGGGCTGATTCTAACTTAATTTCTTTTAAAAAATTGTTTCTCTAAAAATCGAATCTAAAATGCCCATGTGTGGATAGTTCATATAGAATGTGATGATGATTTAGTAGGTGATGGAAGGCATGTTTCCAACCTTACCCATGATTTTGATGATGTTTTCAAAGAAGATTAAATAGACCCAAGTGTTGTAGAGCTTTAGGCTATGCCCAAATGATGATTTTAAATTGTGATTTTCCCCAACTAGCTCCCTAAAAGTTTGAAACAAACTGACATCATGATACTAAAAGACAAATGTCCTCAGAGGATGAGGACTTACCTAAGGCAGGGTATGAAATGGAACTAGAGCAAGACAAACGGCGCGGTCGAACCTGATTGCTAGGACCTGTATCATGAAATGATACAAGATAGAGTATGCGGTCAATACTTGGAATGTACTAAATATGCAAGGTAATAAAACAGTCCGAGTAAGTATAAACTAAAATCCTGTATATTATCATAAGTCATAACATCGTAAGAGTAGGGGCTACATGCTGATATCTAAAAACATGAATAATCATAAACTTGATTTATAATTGAATTAAATGACCCAAAGCTGAAACTGAAATTCATAAGTAAAAACTTTTAATTTGATCATCGGGTCAAACCTGCTAAAAACATAATATCACAACTGATAAACATGCATAACTGAGATCATGAAGAACAATCGGAGACTCGCCATATAATCGACACTATCACGATAGAGCTTACGTAATCCTAACTATTACACTCAAGTGGATAGAGCCATCCAAAGCCTTACCAGGGCTTAGGGCACTACCACAATATCAATATCAAGTTGAAGGACCTTTCGGGGCAGGGGAAGCTAACAAGAGAGGTTCCAAAGTAAATGTGAAATCGAACGTTGGCACGTAGTTCTAAGACACGGGGTTTTCATAGACCCCTAGCCTACTCGATGCTAGACACTTCTCCCAAATCATACAAAGTGCTCACCATCATATATGAAAGAGGTTGATAATAAGTTCTTTATAAATTGACTATTTGCCCCTCTGTTAGAGGTGTTCCAGAAATGTCTGCGATCGAGTAAATAGCTCTACGAACGGATCGAACAAAGTTTTTGTGTTGCTGATTCCTAGGTGTAGCGCTTCTTCCCCTATGCTGCCTATTAGGGATAAAGCTAAAAGTGGGAGTATAGACTCTAAAACCATATGGTGAGCTTATCTATAGAACTACAATGAATCATGAAAACATAATAAATCTTAGTGGAATTACTCAAAATTTGAAGATCATGCATACTTGAAAGACACTTCACTAGTCAAAATAATAGATTTGTATATGGTGTATTTGTAAACGTACATACATGCTAGATACTTCGTCATACTTGAAATCATTATTCATAAACTAGACTTTTTTATTAACTTGCATAATTTGGTAAAAGCTTCTAAACTTGAACTAATGAAAACATGTATACAAATTGCTCATTAATCATCAAACATACATTAAAATGTAGAGGGAATCGACCCATAAACAATTTGTAGGAATTCTATGAATTTAGTTTCAAATCCCTTTTCGATCATAATTTGAATTGAGACTTGATTCATGAAATTGAGGAGAATTATGAGCATAAGATGAAAGGAACCCTCATTCATGGCCTCACATACTTAGAAGAACTTAATATACACCATCCCTAGAAAGCCCAAAGGATTTGGAGAAGAACTTCAGGGGTTCTAGGCTTGATCTTCAATGGAGAGGTCTAGACTCGCATGCATGGGAGGGGAAGGGTCTAGAATAGGTTTAACTCTCTTAAAGACCTCCTAAAAAAGTTTAAAATGATGTAATTTAGGGCTTAGGAGATTAGAAATTATGGAAATGCCCTTACTTAAATCGCAGAAAATTTCACGAACCACACCACAAGTCGTACCTCAATACCATGACTCGTGGTTGCTATCCATAATCACCACCGCTTTTCCCTGACTTTATGAAGTTTTCCACGGGTCAAACCATGACTCGTACCACCAACCTACGATACGTTAGATCCACCCTTGATCACTTTTTCCAAGATCCTCATTTCCTTATCAAGGATGCAGGACATGACTCGTTGTTTCCTACAATAGGTCATATAATGATTCACACCTTCCAACTAGGGTAGCTCAGTCCTCAAACCATGATTCATCCTATGAGTGGTAACATGATCCCACGAGTCGTACCTTGACTCATTGTCACCGAACTCTACCGACAGATTCTAACCACGAAATTTCTTACGAGTCGTACCTTCTCATAACAACTCATACCACGAGTCATCCTATGAATTTTTTTTCCTTTTTTCTGCTTAACACATTCAAATCTCAGGTCTAGTCTTAGGAAACTTCGGGATATTACACCTATCTTCAGTTATTAGAGGCTTCATAGATAGATTTAGATGTTGACTCAATAAAGTTAGTTTCTAACATTAATTTGAATGTAGAATAAATTCTCTTTCATTATATTAAGCTAACTATATTTCATCTTTTGCATTTTTTATTGAGATCTAAATTGATATTAAGCTAGGACAGGGGTTTTCTTGGGTCATAAAAGTGGTTTGAGTGCCAGTCTACGCCCTGGGTCAAGATTCAGGACGTGACTAACTTTGTATTACAGCTTTAGGTTTAAAGGGTCTAGGGGAGTCTATGAAGCCGTGTCAATAGGATCTCGTTTATGGTTACGAGGGAGCAACTTCTATAAGTGAGGGACTACAGGCATTTAAGAAAAATTTTCCATTCTATCATACTCTAGATCGTGCAATAGAGTTGTGCTATAGGAAACTTATGTTGATTCATGCTTTATTCCAATTCCACTGACTACTCCATCTTCGAGGCGATAGAAACATCAAAGCTCTAAATCCTATCATAGAGGTGTTATTGGATAAAGCTAGAAAAAAGTTAAAGGACTACACAAGGGCTTAAGGAGAGCCCATTATTGTAGTTATTTCTAATGCATCGCAAGAATACACTCATGTTATCATGAATCGTGCGTTGAGCCTACAGTAAGATGTGCTCTCGACCCCTCCCCCTTCTGGAACTATGATGTGGATGACATTCTTAGTGGGAGAGTATGTCTCTAACTGCTTGAGTATTGACACCCTAGAGATAATGCAATTTGGATTGTGTGAGCCATGAGTAGTAGAATAAACCTAGATCCAGAAATATAAAGATAGAAGTGTGGAAGCCAAAAGTGGAGATAGTGATTGAGAGAAGTTTTTAGCCATAGTCATGTACTTATAATATAAGTAATGGGATAGTAAGTCACTTGGGGTTTACTTAAGAGTAATAAGTTTTGTGTAGATTCCATGGTAGTATTTAAAGGAAGAGTTTTTTAGTAAAGATGACTTAGAACATATTTGAACAAGAGTTGAAGATCATGAGGGCATGCCAGAGTGTTAGAAAAATATTAAGTATAGGTGATTGGAGTCTAAGTTAATAGTTGAAGTAGAGCCTTGAATTTTAAAAAGAAAGATGTGCACCTAGGTGGAATGTATTTACACTAAATTCTAAGCTCCTAAAGTGCTATGTGTACGTAGTTCAGTACTCTTGAGTTGAGAAGTGTGATATATGGTGTCATAAATACCCGAGGCTAGAGAATTTTAAATAACGTAGATGATTTTTAGACTCTTAGTATAAGTTCTAACTTTTTGTTGGGTGGATAGAGGATTGGATGTATGATGTTATTACGACAGAAAGAGTATAATCCTACAAAGATAGCCTTAGAGGAAAAAGGGAAGTTAGGAGCTACCTAAGATAGAAATCCTAGAATAAATTTTAGTACCTAACGATGTAGTCGTTGAGATAGAGTTTCATATCCATATGTATAGTAATACTGTCATGATCCGAGTCTACACCCTGGACACGACACAGTACTTAGAGTCATGGATGATCCCAAGAGAACACATAGCATAGCATAAAACTAACATAAGGGAATTTAATAAAGACTAAATGGAAGGACAAGCATCATTTTCTATAAGATATATAACTACTTCAATCTGACAAAAGCTTAATACCATAAATATGTCTGAAAGCCTCTACTAAAGATGAGTTGCTAGGACAAAGCCCCAGCTAACTCTAAAGTCAAAAACTAAAACTGAAATAACAAATACTAAAGATTAAAACTATGATCCTCGGAAGATGAGGACTTACCAAGCCTGCACTGTAGAGCTCAAGCCGAAAGAGAACTAACCACACTACTGGGCTTGAGAAACTGAGCTTATGTCATAAAATGATATAACATAAAACTATGTGTCAGACTTTGAATGTACTGAGTATGCAAGAAGGAACTAAAATATACATAGAATGAATAATAATAATAATAATAACTGCACTAAAATACTATAAAATAAATTGAAATCTGAACAAACTGAACTGAACTAACTAAACTAGAGACTACAGTTGTACTGTGCTGAGCTGTACAGTGGGAGAGACTATAACCGACATGTAACCACGTGAGATAAACATGGAGTCCGATGTATACAACCCATCGAAGAAATCCCATTGTACCTTGCCAATGTATAATGGCTGAGTTGGGTGATCACTATTTGGGGCCCCATCCAGGTTAATAACCTACAACAACAATGTAGTTCTAGCAATGTGGGTGAGCTAAACCCTGGCCCGCTCGTTGCTAAGTTTTACTCCCACTGGAAATCCTTATTACATCTAATTGTGCTAATAGATCGAAACTAATGTCCTATGACTTAAGTCAAAACTAGTTATCTTGAAGTGTTTTGAGTGTCTCAAGACCGAAAAAAAACTATGTTTGAAGACTCATAAGAGCTTCTTTATCTTAAAGCATTGTAACGGTCTAAAGAACAACTAACAAATGATAAACAGATATTACGGAGTTTACCGAACTCCTCAAAAGACTGACAATAGTCAAACTGATCGACTAACATTTCTGTAGAACACTAAGTATACTTAGTATTAATTGAGACTCTGAGACTAAATACACCAAAAGGGTAACTTGATTTTATTCAACCATTTTGACCAAAATATAAATAATTAATTAATAAATAATAACAATGATTAAAAAAAATATTCATTTTTATTAATAAATTGCATCTGTACTAACATTTGTTACTGAAAAGAAATTATCCGGACAAATCCATAATCATATGGACTCTAAATCATCCACGTCTCATTCAAAATCACATTGAAGATTAGGGATAACCTACATACACATGAATTATATCCAAGAATGAATTACAATTAGTAACAATCTTGGAAAACATCAAGAATTTCAACAATTGAAAGAATTCATAATTTGTCTGAAGAACAACCCTATTTTTTATTTATACTAGGATCGAATTAATAGGATTTCTATAAGAAATTTGGGACACAAGGGTGAAAGGATTTTCCTTTTCGGAACCCCATATAATTGTAGAAGAATCCCTGAGAAAGTCCTTGAGAATATGAAATGAAAGTTGAATGCCCTAGCTTTTTCTCTAAGAAGTCTGTCTGAGCTTTTTCTATACTAACTTTTGAGAGAAAGATGAGAAGATGAGGGAGAAATACCGAATCACCCTCTAAATACCCTGAATATTAACCCCAAAAAATGTAGTTTAGAAACCAAAATAGCTAGAAGTTACAAAAATTCCCCTGAGGAAAATTCTGGAAAACTTCCCGTCGGGATTCAACGGGTCAAACAATGGGTCGTTGGTTCATACCACGACTCGTTTGGACTAGTCGTTTGTCCTGGATATGGAAATCCTAGCTACTAGAACTGGAAAATGGATTGGAACAACAACCCATTTGATGAACCAACGGGTCATTTGTTCCTCTCGTTGTCACTGGGAAGGTTTTGTACAAATGTTAGAACTCCTACAAACGAATGACACAATGAATCGTGGGTTGACATAACGGGTCATTGGTCCCACTCATCATTACTAGGAGAGTTTCTTACCCTTGCTGGAATCCTTCCAACGACTCCACACAATGAGTCATTTGAATTAGTAATGACTCATTAGAAGGCTCATCGTTTGAAAGATGATTTTGACTACGATCTAGGGTTGACAGGAGGGGTAAAACAACAATTCATTGTTGCCAACAATGGATTATTGTTTCACGCATTGAATTTGAGAATTGAAAACTATAGGGCTGAGAATGACTCACTCAACGGGTCGTCATTACTGACAATGACTCGTTCATTGAGTCGACCTGAGGCAAAATTTTATGGTTCCTTTCTATTACTTCATGCTATTTTTGGGTTTTGGTCTATTAATCATTTGTGGTGTTACAATATCTCTCCCTGGGATCATTCTCCTCAAATGATGGCTAAATAAGATGAAAGACTGGGGAAAGAGCTGCAATCCTGAACTAAAATGTATAAACTTATTTCTGAAGGAGTGACTAACTCCGAACAGAGGTAGGCATACTAACTGAACTTATGAAACTAGTCTGCACACTTAAACATGAATAGAATTGATGAGTATGCAATTGAATAGAGTATTGAGGAAGAATTTAGTACCTGATGCTGAAGCTGAACTGAAAGGGAATAGGTGAGGGTAATAAGCCATCATGTCAACTTATGCTTACCATATAGCTCCCTCAACTAGCTGGTTACTCCATTGGAACCCTGCAAAAGTGCCCATGACTCCCTATCCTAGCCCTCTTGTCCTCTCTCTCCTTCTCCTTCATCTGCTCTGCCTCTATCTACTAGGAATATATGAATACTCAGGATAAATCTATATCACAGATCAATATGGAGATCCTGCATTCCTTGACTAGTGAATTTGCTACTCCATTCACAAACTTGCACATACAAGACCTCGAATTAGCAACCATCTTTGATGCATACTTAGACAACCAAATAAACTCCAAGGCATACTATTGAATAGTCCTATTGTTCTGCTTCAATTGATGAACTCAGCTACCATTGCCTCTCTCAATTCCCTAGGAAAGAACCTCTCCAAGAAAGCGGTCACATACTCATCCAAACCCACGGGAATCGCTCCAATTCCCCTATTGTCCTTCCACTGACGGAACCATATGTGAGCAACCCCCTTAAGCTGATAGGAGGCTATGTCTGCACTCTCCTTTCTGGTCACCCCCATAATCTCGATGATATTCTACACCTCCTCAATAAAATCATGTGGGTCCTCATCTACCTTCGACCCAAGAAACTTAGGTGGGTTAATCCTGAGGAAGTCTCACACTCTCGCTGCTGCTACATTCCTATTCTGGGGAACATAGGCCACTGCCTGCTAGTTGACCTAAGAAGTCATAGCCTATGCCAACATTTGAAAAGCTTCCCTAAACTCAGCATGAGTGACCTGCTCATGCAAGGGATCCACAAGAGCTAGTGGGCTGGATGATGCCCACCTTCATTGCCATTGCCATGGCCATTTTTGTTGCCATTTCTCCTTCTATTGACTCGGTGTGGAGGCATATTTTTGCAAATGCATATAGCACGAGTTAGAGGAATTGAGAGGTAGTTCATCGCACGACATAGATCTTGAAAGAAGGGAAATTTCCTAAAACGTCTTATAGCTTCTGCGCAATAAGTGTGGCGCACTTCACACCAATGGAAAAGACTCTACTTAATGTAGCTTTCAGACACCTTAGGACACACCTCAACGTTTGCTCTGATACCAAGTTTGTCAGGACCTGAGATAAGACCACAAACCAAGACAGGACCTAGAACCATGAATGACTCCAAGCGAACCCCTGATTCATGCATAGCATGACTTAAAATCATAATCAAGCAGAATTTAACATAAGAATGAATAAGTGGAAGTTTAAATATCATAAAGCATAAAAAAAGCGATAACATCACAAGGCTGAGTCATAAAGCTGAACATGCTAAGTCTATATTTGAAAAGCCTTTACTATCTAATAAAATGATGGGACAAGTCCCCCAACTAACTGCAAGTCTAAAACTAACATTACATAACAACATAACTAAATGAGGCCTCAGATGATGAGGACTCACCAAAATAGGGATTCAACTAGACAAATAAGGGAGCAAGCTATCGGCGAGACTGAGCGGGATCACCCGAACAAGTATCATGATATGATATATCATAGAGTATTCGGTCAGTACTTTGAATTTACCGAGTATGCAAGGTAAGTAAAACATGCTTAGTAAAATGTTAGTTGAAATCAAATTATAAATCAATAAGTTTTATGAGAGTAAGGATTACATGTCAAAGGTCATATATCTGAGATATACATAATCATAAGCTATTTATCATAAACTAAGATTTAGAAATAGAAATCATATGACTTGTCATTCTTAAAATCATAAGTGGAAGCTCATAAACTGATCATTGGGTCAAATATGCCATAAAATATGACATCATAAGTCATGAACATGAATAGCTAAAATCATGAATAACAATGGGAGACTCGTCATAACTGACAACCACCATGTATGGTGCATGATGATCCCACGTTTTGCCTACGTGGAGGAGAACCATCCTAAGCCTTGCCAGGGAAAAGGATTAATGAGGTTTGATATCATGGGTGTGCCTTGGGGTGGGGGAAACACTCTCTTGAGAGGTCACAATAAGAATATATATCCTACATTGGCGCGTAGTCCAGGGACCGGGGTCTACGAAACCCCTGTCCTACTTGGTGCTCGACACTAATCCTAAAACGTGCATATTGCTCATATAATCATATCCTCAAAACATAGCTTAAATATGAGTATTGGGTATCTTGACTCCAAAATATATCATAAACTAATCTTGTAAGCCTTGGTTAAAATCATAATAATCATACTTAACTTTGCATGGGCTTGCCCAAGTCATGAAATCATACATACTTGAAAAAAACTTTATAATTCAAAATTCATGGAATCTTAATTGAAAGTTCATAAACACTCATGCATACTAGATATCTTATNCTAGATATCTTATCATGCTTGAAATCATGGGATCATAGACTTAAATTTCTTAAAACATGCATAATAGGGCAAAATTTTTAATAACTGAAAAACATAAATTTATAATCAAATTATGTGAAAAATCTGCCTTTTAGTCTTAAATTTTTCAATAGAACATGAGGGTATTGGACCCATAGACATATCATAGATAATTTCATAGAATTGGGTTAAAACCCTAAAAATCAATACACTTTATTAGATACTTAATTTCATAAATTAGAGGAGACATTTGGGCATGAAGGTGGAAGAAATCTCCTATTCATGGCCCTACATACCCAGGGTTTGGAGAATTCTTGCTAGAATTTGATGCCCAAGAGAAATTGAAGAGGATGAAGATAGGGAAATCTTGCTTCACTTGAGGCTTTGATCTTCTAATGAAAGGGTTAGGAGTAGAATGAGGCTTAGAATGAGTAAAACCCTCTAAAACTCTTCTCCTTAAGCTCAAAATTACTTAGTTTAGAAGTTAAGAATTTAGGTAATTAAGAAAACACTCTTAATGAACCGACTAAAAAAATGACCTTGCCAGTCCTAACGAGGGACTAGATGATTCGTTGGGGACTTGACATGTCGTCCCCTAACCCGTTGCCACTGATCCCTTCTTCTCTATTCTATGATCCTCCTCACTCCACAAGCCACATAATGAATCATCAGGGACTTGATGACTCATTCCCTCTGTCTGTTCTGAACACTAGAATTCTACATCCTCTCCACCACTGCATACTTAATGAGTCATACCACGACTTGTTGTGATACATAACGACTCATCATCCCACTCTTCATGACTTTCGGAAGATAACTTTTTTCTCTTATATGGAACCACTTAATAGGTCATTCAACGATTCGTCAAGTTACTTAATGAGTCACTTGACAAGTCATTTTGTGAGCTAGTGTAAATTTTCTTGTTTTCTCCGTTTCAACCCTCGGGTCTGATCTTAGGGACTTTTGAGGTGTTACAGAAGTGCTTAATTTAACATTGCTACATAATGGAAATACCTCACAGCTATGGCTCATTGAGGTGAGTGACGCTGATTAGGTGACCTTTTTAGGGATACCCAAGTGTTTCTTGACTTACTGTCCATTCACCTTAAAATTCAGTCCACCTTCTCCTTCGAGTTCAATGGCCCCATATGGATAGACTTGAGATACTTTGGATTGGCCAGACCACTTGGATTTCAATTTTTCTGGGAATAGGCAAAGCCTTGAGTTTAAGAGAAGCTCCAAATCTCCAGGAGCAAACTCCCATTTCAATAGATCCTCTGGTCGTGGAAGTATTTCTTTCGACCCTTATATAGATAAGAATTCTTGTAGGCTCGTATCTTAAACTCATCAATCTCATTAAGATTCTTGACCCTTGTATGGGCAACTTTTCCCTAATTGAGATTCAAGCTTTTCAATGCCGACATTGCCTTATGTTCCAGTTCTACGGGTAGATAGCAAGCTTTACCAAAGACCATCTGATAGGGAGACATGCCAATAGGTGTTTTGAAAGCAGTTCTGTACTCCCAAAGTGCATCATCTAATTTCCTTGTCCAATCAATTCTTTTGGCATTTACTATCTTTGATAAAATAGATTTGATCTCTAAATAGATACCTCCACTTGGCCACTTGTTTGGGGATGGTAAGGAGTGGCAACTTTATGTTTAGTCCATATTTGGCAAGTGATGCACTGAATATCTAATTGGAAAAATGAAACCCCTATCACTGATTATGGGACGAGAAGTGCCAAACCTAGAGAAGATATGTTTCTTCAAGAATGTAGTCACACTTCTTCCTTTATTTTTAGGTAATTCCCCGACCACCACCCATTTAGAAACGTAGTATACAGCCAATAGATTATATGTGTTCCCATAAAAATTCACAAAAGATCCCATGAAATTCGTTCCCTATACATCAAATAGCTTGACCTTTAAGATAGGAGTTAAGGGGAGTTCATGACGCCTAGAGATTCCACCGGAACATTGGCATTAGTCAAAATGATTTACAAGATCATGTGCTTCGTGGTAGATGGTAGGCCAATAGAAGCCACATTGTAGGACCTTTGAAGCTGTTCACCCACTACCATGATAACCTCCCATAGGCGAATAATGGCATGCTTATAGCATGGGTATCATTTCTACTTAAGGAAAACATCAGCGAACTTTGCTATCAACACATATATGGAAAAGGTAGGGCTCATCCCAATAAATTTTTTAGATATCGTTCAAGAACTTCTTCCTTTGGTGGAAATTCCGACCTTCGGCCATGATATCACTGGCCGAAAAGATTGTGAAATCAGCAAACCATGAAATTAGATCATGAGAGGCACCCAAAATATGTACATCGGGGAATGAATCATTTATTTCAAGGTCTCTAATAGGCCNGGTCTCTAATAGGCCTATCTTATTTCTCCAATTAGTAAAAGTGGTCAGCCACCTGATTTTCACAACCTCGATGATCCTTTACTTCGAAATAAAATTCTTGCAACAAAAGAACCCATCAGATTAGTCTGGGTTTAGCATCTTTTTTTCCATAAGGATCAGAGTGCAGCATGATTTGTACGAACCACAACCTTCATGCCCATTAGATAAGCTTGAAACTTCTCAAATGCAAGTACAACACAAGCAACACTTGCTGGATTATCTTGTAGTTTAATTGAGATTTATTCAAGGCCTTGTTGGCATAGTATATTGGATGGAAGATTTCGTCTTTCCTTTTTCAGAGAATATTCCCTAGAGCAACACCACTACCATCACACATTAATTTGAATGGTTTAGAATAATCGGGTGCTACGATGATAGGAGCTAATATGAGGTTTTCCTTCAATCAAAGGAATGCCTTCATACAAGTGTCATCAAAATGAAATTCAGCCTCCTTCACTAATAATCTAAGCATTGGGTGGGGCACTTTTGTGAATTCCGTAATGAACCATCTATAAAAACCCGCATGAACCAAAAAACTTCTTACCCCTTTTATGATTTTTGGGTATGGTTGCTTGGAGATAACTTCAAATTTTTCATGGTCTACCTATATTCCTTTCTTTGAAATTTTATGACCCAAAACAATATCCTCTTTCACCATAAAATGACATTTCTCCCAATTTAGGACCAGATTCATTTCTTCACATCGTTTCACAACATCATTCATGTGAGACAAACAATCCACAAACAAACCTCCCACCACTAAGAAGTCATCCGTGAGGACTTTCATAGTGTCTTCAACCATATATGAGAAGATAGACATCATACACCTTTGAAACATGGTCGAGGCACTACAAGCCCAAATGACATTCTTTTGAATGCAAATGTTCCATAGGGAAAAGTAAAAGTCATTTTGTCTTGGTCTTCTCTCGAAATTGAAATCTAATTATATCCTAAATATCCATTAAAAAAGAAATATCCATTAAGAAAGAAATGATACTCTTACCCAGCTAGTCGATCAAACATTTGATCTATGAATAGGACAAGGAAAATGATCTTTCTTGGTCCATGAATTCAACTTTCGATAGTCCATGCATACCCTCCATCCAATCACTAGTCGTATTGCTATCATTTCATCTTTCTCATTTGAAGCTACGGTAGTTCCTCTTTTTTTAGGTACATATTGAATCGGGCTCACCCACGTACTATAGACTATTGGGAACACAACCCCCACATCTAACCACTTTATGATCTCCTTTCTAACAACCTCTTGCATAGGTGGATTCAAACATTTTTGATGCTCGATAGATGGGGTGAAATCCTCTTGAAGGTTAATCTTATGGGTGTAAATACCCGGTGGTATGCCAATTATATTGGCAATAGTACGACCAAGTGCTCTAATGCGCTTGTTTAAAACTGTTAGAAAGGGTTCCACTTGTTGCTCTTATAAATGATCATCGTCAAGGTTTCATTCGCACTAAGATAAGCATACCTCAAGTGAGCAGGTAGAGGTTTATGTTCCAACATTAGAGATTAAATGATTGATGGCAATGACAGGGAGTTTTCCAATTTCTTAGATCAAGATCGAGCTTCCTTTGTTGGTAAGAGTAGGACCCTAGTCCTATAAAAATGTGACACACTTCTTCAAATCCCTCAATGCCCTCGCTTTGTGATTCAACAAGACCACTTCTAGTGGATCCTCGAAAAGAATTACCTCATAATCTTGTTACATCCTTTCTTCATCAACATTCTCTACCCTATTGTGAAATGTTTTGCCACTCGAAGTTACGTTATCCCCACAAAACCCAATGCATTCAAGCTTTCTGGTTACCGTTTCAACAAGTAGACCCGTCACATCCATACCAATTCTCGGCTTAATTTGGGATGCCAAATGGTTTATTCTTTCTTCAAGGTGCCTAATGGAGATGGCATGAGATTCCACAATTTGAGTGACGGTTAATAGATCATAATTCAACTCCCGAACTCCCGAATCGGTTGATACTACTCTTTCCAAAACTCTTTCAAACATGATTTCAAATTTTGCGTTTATGGATACTTATCTCTTCATTTCCCCAATCATTTGCATGCTCATAGTTTTGAGATTGATTCCCATATCCCTGTCTCATAAAGACTTGACTTTATTCTTGATGAATAGGTTAGGAACCCATACCGTAGTACGCAACAACACACTCTTTTCATCATTGAGTAAATAAACCTCACAATCAATTTGCTCCATTCATTCAAGTGTACCAATGCCGTTCACACTCCATACCTTTGTTTCCATCACCTGCCAAGTGAGCATTTCAAGAAGTTCCATGATAGCTGCCAATTTTCTATCTCGTTCTTCGCCTTTCATTTTCCACTCATGAAGCATGTTTGTGGAGGTGGTACCCGTTGCCCTCTCAGTTTCGCAGGTACCGATGCACAATTTGTTCTATCCATTTTCTCAGGAACGACTTTAGAAAACTCAAAAGTTTGTTCCATTAGAGCACCCCCAGCTAGGTTATTGGTGATAGTAGCGATAGATGTATAGAAGGAACATGTCATCCGAAAGGCTATGTCTTGGGAATTGTGCAACTTTCCTCTTAAATCTTAGCAATACCTCATGGAGGTTCCCCATACTCTTAATCAAAACTATAGATATCATTTTTCAATTGTAACATCCCGCATGGGGGAAAAATTCTATCAAGAAAAGCATCAAGCAACTAATTCTAAGAAGATATTGTCCCTACGAGAAGTTCTTCAAGCTAAATTGCAGCCTCGCCTATCAGGGAAAAAGGGAATAGACTCAACTATATAGATTTTTGGCTAATATTTCTCATTTCTAGGGATTGGAAAACATCCACAAACTTCTTTATATATCAAATAGCATCCTCACTCAAAAGGCCCCCAAATAAGCCCTTTATCTGTAGTAGATGAAGCATTGTGCTAGTGATATGGATGACGTTATTCCCTACCATTGGAGGTAGGCGAAGGGCACATCCCATATCACCATGGTTCATCATGTCACCTATACAAATACCACAACCAAAAAACAACATAAAAGAAAATCAAGACGCAATACAAATGTGAATCAACAAACACACAAATGGCAATCAATTTCGGATCCCTGCCAATGATGTCATTTTTTGATAATGTCCAAAACAACTCTTCAATTAAGGAAGTGTCTACGGTCGTATACAAAACAAGTACCCAACAAGAGTTAGGGTCAATTTTTGATAGAGATTAGAGGCTAGATTTACCAAAAGTTATAAATTAATTCACATGAGAAAGGTTCATGTATAAACATAAAGTAAAATTTGGGGAAGTGGGTTAAACGAGTATCAAATGAAAATTTAAACCAAAACAAGGTAACATGATTGTTGTTGAAAAGATCAGAGAGACTAGAGGTGTACATTTGATGGAGCATTGTCTTGATGGGTATTAAATGAAGGCCTTAGAATCGATTAGTGCATGGATAGCTTTGGTTTTAGCTACATTATATGTTTTTCAACCAAAAGAGTGTGTATATTTTGGGTTTTCTCAAACCCCAAGACCAAGATCTACAAAACAACCAAACATTGCTTGAGTGGGCATAGATTATATCTAGCTCTAGCCCTTAAATGAAGCTTGAATTGGGTATAGACTATTTATAGCTCTAACCCTCTAAATTCTCACTATTGAAGTCTTACCCAACTTCACTTTCCTTTCTCAAGCAAAAGCAAAGTTAGAAAACTCAATTAATATTTGCAAACACTAATTTTGACTAAATTTCATGACCCAAATAAAGGTCCAAATTGAAACACGGGACAAGGAGCCCCAGAGACCAAAAGTCAACCCATGGCATAAGCACACATCTAACTCAATCAAGAACTGAATAACCATCAATACAATCATAGCGTAAGTCTAAATTGAATATAACATCAGAATATAAAATTCAAAGATGAATACATAGATATGTCTTCAGATCCTCTAAACATGACGAGTTGATGGGACAAGACCCCAACTAACTGAACGATACTGAAACTGAAATACATAAGGAAAGCTGAAAGTCTAGCCCTCGAAAGATGAGGTCTCACCAATGAGGCAAACTCTTACTCCGATAAGCTGACTAAGAGTGGGGTTAGACCTAAGAACCGGGTCTTGTATCATGAAACAATAGAGCATAGAAAGTATGTTGTCAGTACTTAGAATGTACTGAGTATGTAAGGTAAGTAAGAACCGCTTAAGTAAAGGAAATCATTTAAAAGATTGTATAGCATAGCCTAAGCTTTACGAATCCGAGGGGGGGCTTGCATGCATTCCTTCTGAAATCATGATCATTTCATAACATAACAATACATAGTTTTATAACATCAAACTGACTTGAATGACTTAAAGCTAAAATATGACATTTATAGAAAAGTTGAACATTGAGTCAAACCTTGCTTTTAGAACATGCATGTGTATATAATGATCATAAATATTGAATATGCATAATTGAATCATGAGGAATATTGGGAGACTCTTCACTTAAATGACTTTCCATGATAGAGCTTACGTGGTCCAACTATCACACTCAAGTAGGTAGACGGGCCCAAAGCCTTGCCAGGGCTAAGGACTATACCATTATATCGATATCAAGCTCATGGGCTTTTAGGGACGGGGATAGATCACAAGGGATCTACCAATAATATATAAGGTGTCAACCTATGTTGGCGCATAGTTCTAGGGCATAGGGTGATCGACCCTTATCTCGCTCGGTGCTAGACTCTTCTCCCAAAAATATGCATATGGTCTACATCGTTTCACAACGAAGCTCAACATTGTCTATCGACACAGCTCAATAATGAAACATATCTCAAATATGAAATCATGCATATGAGAAGCTTTAATTAAAAACATACCACAAGCTCAAAGATAATTGGGAGTCCCTAGTCCAAAACCATATGGTAAGCTTACTTTAGAGACAATACATCATACATACTTGACATAAGGGCCTTTCCCAACACTTTATCATGCTTGGGAACTACTCAAATCTTTTTTAAAACAATATCATAATCATGGGTAGCTTTGAAACATGTTTTACATCATCATATCTCATCATCATCATTCATTCATCACCAATCTCTTCTTTTATGAATTTGTTATAAATGGTCCTTTAATTTCATAAAACTAGAAACATGATTTCTATTGAAAACAACATAAAAATCTGCCCATGCTTCATAACTCAATGATGAAAACACTATTTAATCATATCCATGTAAAGAAATTGAAGATTCATGCATTTTGGTAAAAACCTCATAACTTGATTATAGGAAATTCTCATACTTAGATACAAATTGGGCATGGGTATGGAAGGAAACACCCACTCATAACCCTACATATCTGGAAGGGATTGATTCCACCACTTCTCTAATTGCCCAAGATGAAATTTGGATGGAAACCTTGGAACTAGCTCTAGATAACCTTCTCAACCTCTAATGTTTGCATGCATGGAAGGAAATAACTTATAATAGGTTTTCCCCTACTAAAACCTACTAAAATGATCCTTAAACAACTTAGTATAGGGCCTTAGGACATAAAAATGACGAAAATACCCTTACTAATTACACAAAAATTTCTTCAATGGACTAACCAACGGACACTCCTACGGGTCGTTGGAGGATACCATGACCCGTGGTGAAGATCGGTGCTATACACTATCCAGGATTGGTCTCTTCTAGAACAACGACTAGAAACGACGGGTCATCATTACTTGTAACGGGTCGTTTAATCGACCGTTTTTTCCTTCGGCAACTTTGACACCTCCTCAAACAACGAGCCTCACCACGATTCGTTACACCCACCAACAAGTCGTGTTCTACATCTATCGAATACACTGTACATTTCACCACCAAACAATGGCTGCTAACCACGTTTTGTGGTAACTCAGGATGGATTGCGCGGGAAGGGCTGCTGAGCTAGAAGTTGGGCCTCGGCCCCCAACCTAATCCTTCCTCACAGCTGGATAATCTCTAAGCATGTGTCTGGGCTGCCCACACCCAAAACAAGCACCTGAACCTGCCAAACACTGGCTTGTGTGCCCTCACCACACCTGCGACATGCTAGGATGCTGGAATCTGTGGGTCTACTGCTATGGCCCCTCGAGCCTGATGCCCACCCACTCTGATCATGTATGGGACTGGATGGAACACTCAATGCTAAAGATTCTAGGGATGATGATCTCTGGTGGGTCTTCTGTCGGTGCCCACCTCTGGACCTCTGCTGAGAGAATCTGTGGTCCTCGGTCCTGGCCCTATTGGCCTCCCTCTCTCTCGAATGTGTCGCTTTCATACAAGGAAAGTCCATATCCTGGTGAAGCATGGTAGTCCTGCAATCTTTGTCCAAATAACCTGCTATTCCATGGACAAATCTACTCACTCGCATCCTCTAATTGGCTGCCAACTCTGGGGCATATTTCGATACGCGAGTGAACTCAAGGGCATACTCTTGTACAGTAATTCTCCCTTGCTTCAAATTCACGAACTCATCTGTTTTGAAATCCCTCATATCCTGAGGGAAGAACCGGTCTGGAAATGCAACATGGAACTCTTCCCAAATTACTGGACAGGCTCCTATGACCGTGCTATCCTTCCATTGGCGAAACCAGATATGTGCGACCCCTTTTAGCTTCTAAGAGGCCAACTCGGCGCACTCAACCCCATTCACCCACATGACTTCGTTGAATTTGAAAATCTCATCAACAAACTCATGTTGGTCCTCATCTACCTTGGACCCTAGGAACTCCGACGGGTTCATCCTAAAGAAGTTTCTGACTTGATCCGCCGCCGCGTTACCATTTTGTGGAACATGTGCAACGGCCTACTAATTGACCTAAGCGGTCAAGGCCTATGCAAGTATCTTAATAGCGGCCCGGAGCTCAGCATCAGTAGCTGGCTCCGGTGAATGGGGCTCCTAAACTGGTGGGGCTGGTTGATACCCATGACCATTGCAATCCTCGTGGCCTTCAGCCTCTCATTCCTCCTTCCATTAATTCTTGGAGGATCAATGATTCTTCAATCGAAAATAGCACGAATTATAAGGATAGAAAGACTTTTCATTGCACGACATAGATCATGAAAGAAGGGAACATTTCCTAAATGTCTCGTAGCCTCTTTGTCATAAGTGTGTCTCACTTCACACCCATGAAAAAGACTCTGCTTAATGTGGCTTTCGGACACCCTAGGACACTTCAAATCTATTGCTCTGATACCAAGCTTATCCAATTAAACGGAGGTCCGAATCGTAACACGGGACAAGGAGCCCTGCGAGACCCCAAGTTGACCAATGACATAAGCACACATCTAACTCAATCAAGAACTGAATAACCATCAATACAATCATAGCGGAAGTCTAACTTGAATATAACATCAGAATATAAAATCTGAATTTGAATACATACATATGTCTTAAGAGCCTGTAAACATGAAGAGTTAATGGGACAATACCCCAACTAACTCAACAATATTGAAACTGAAAGACATAAGAAAAGCTGAAAGTCTATCCCTCAATAGATGAGGACTCACCAAAGAGGCAAACTCTAACTCATATAAGCTGACTAAGAGCGGGGTTGAACCTGAGAAACGGGTCCTGTATCATAAAATGATACAACATAAAAAATATGCGGTCAGTACGTGGAATGTACCAAGTATGCATGGTAAGGAAGAAGTGCTTAAGTAAAGGAAATCATTTAAAACATATAATAGCATAACATAAGCTTTATGAATCAGATGGGAGGGCTTGCATGCATTCTTTCTGAAATCATGATATTTTCATAACATGAAAATACATAATTTTATAACATCAAACTGACTCGAATGACTTAAAGATGAAATATGACATTTATAGAAAAACGGAACATTGAGTCAAACCTTGCTTTTAGAACGTGCATGTGTATATAATGATCATGAATAATGAATATTCATAACTGAATCATGAGGAACACTGGTAGACTCGTCATTTAACCGACATACCATGATAGAACTTACGTGGTCCCAACTATCACACTTAAGTGGGTAGAGCAGCCCAAAATCTTGCCAGGGCTAAGGACGATACCATGATATTTGTATCAATCTCATGGGCCGTTATGGCCTGGGATAGCTCACAAGGAGGTCCCAATAATATATAATAGTATCAATCTATGTTGGCGCGTAGTTCTAGGGCATAGGGCGATCGACCATTAGCCCGTTCGGTGCTAGACTCTTCTCCCAAAAACATGCATATGCTCTACATCGTTTCACAACGAAGCTCAACATTTTCTATCTACAAAGCTCAATAATGAAATACATCTCAAATATGAAATTATGCATATGAGAATCTTTAATTAAAAACATACAACAAGCTCAAAGATAATTAGGAGTCCTTGCTCAAAAACAATGTGGTAAGCTTACTTTAGAGACAATACATCATACATACTTGACATAAGGGCCTTTCCAAACACTTTATCATGCTTGGGAACTACTCAAATCTTTTTGAAAACAATATCATAATCACGGGTAGCTTTAAAACATGCTTTTTTTCATCATTAATCCATCACAAATCTCTTCTTTTATGAATTTCGTATCAATGGACCTTTAATTTCATAAAACTAGAAACATGATTTTTATTGAAAACAACTTAAAAATCTTTCCATGCTTCGTAACTCAATAATGAAAATACTATTTAATGATGCCCATGTAAAGAAATTGAAGATTCATGCATTTGGGTAAAAACCCCATAACTTGATTATAGGAAATTCTCATACTTAGATAGAAATTGGGCATCGGTGTGGAAGGAAACACCCACTAATAACCCATCATACCTGGAAGGGATTAATTCCAACACTTCTCTGATTGCCCAAGATAAAATTTTGATCGAAACCTTGGAACTAGCTCTAGATCACTTTTTCAACCTCTCAAGTTTGCATGCATGGAAGGAAACAAATTAGAATAGGTTTTCCCCTCCTAAAACCCACTAAAACTAGCCTTAAACGACGTATTATAGGGCCTTAGGAGATGGAAATGATGAAAATACCCTTACTGATTACGCAAAAATTTCTTCACTAGACAAACCAACGGACGCTCCAATGGGTCGTTGATGGATACCATGACCCGTAGTGACGATCCGTGCTATACACTGTCCAGGACTGGTCTCGGCTCAAACCACGACCGTTGTTTCCTTTGGCAACTTTAACACCTCCTCAAACAAAGAGCCTCACCATGACTCGTTACACCCGCCAACTAGTCGTGGTCTACTTTAATCGAATACACAGGACCTTTCACCATTAAAACAAAGGCTGCTAACCATGGTCCATGGTAACTCACGACGAGTCGTGGGTTGACCCGTGACTTCTCAGAACTTAAGTTCATCTCCTACTACGACTTCAAACCACGACCCGTTGTTTCCCACAATGAGTCGTTGAATCGGTCATTGCTTCCACTGCCCCCAGACTAGACACTTTCCACGACTCGTCCCAACAGTTCCTTGGTTGGACTAACAATCCGTTGGTTCACCCGTTCGCCAATATATTTTCCTAGTTCAGTAGTTTTCAACTTTTAACCCTCGGGTCTACTCTTAGGTAATTTCAGGGCATTACACTAAAACATGAAAAAATCAATAGATCCATGCATTATAATCAATTTTAATACTAATTAGTCAATACCCAATCAATTCTAAACACCCATCATTTACACACACCCTTAGAAGAGAAATTAGCTGCTAATAATTAAGGAATGAGAAAATGATACCAAAGAAGAATTCTTCACAACCATTCATCATAAGCAATTAATATCACTTCCAAGCTATGTATCTTCAACAATGATGTTTTGACAAGAAAGAAGAATAAGAAAGTATAAACTTGTACTCTCCTTCTCCAATGATGTATATTCAAATGGGGTAAAAAAATCTACATATATTCCTTCCACATATCCCCAAAATTCCATTTGAAGCTTCCTATGTACGTATTTTTCTTATGAACAATTTTTTTCTTAGGAGGAAATGATCACGGGAAATAATATAGGTCCCGTGATACGCTTTATAGCTTAAATTAGTCGTGTTGTCTAAGCTATTTGATACATTTTCATGTGATTTTATAT
>JACEIK010005760.1:91099-103641 GCA_018107945.1 Datura stramonium
TAGATAGAGGAATGGGGCCAGTCCCTGTGGGTTCGACATTCCGGTTCTTAAAAAGGGCCACTATATTACTTGCACGACCCGTACACTTGCGGGCTCATCAGGAAACATGGCTCACTTGCATTGGCACTTGCGTTTTTGATGAGTTGGTAATTTACCAACTAATTAGGCTTTTAATCATGAGCTTTTTCTTAGTTTTCAAGTCATTTAGGAAGGTTTTATGCCCTTTCTCTTTGATTTTTGTAGGTATTCAATTTAAATAGAGAAAACAAAGAAATTGAACAGGAATCATGCTGCTAGAAGAAAAGGATGGGCGCTTCGCAGGGTGACAGCTGGGAAACACATGTAAAATGTAGGAAAACATTGATTCAAAGTTGAAGAAACATCTACGGAACGTGGATCAGTACCGGCAAAACACAGGTGCCAATGCAGGACTATGACAGGATTCACTGGCCTAGAACTGCGAGCGACTTGCGCCTCACAAATGGACAACTGCAAAACACAAGTACCGCACAAGTGAGGCTATTCTGAATGGGGTAAAATCATCTAGCTCAAGAAAAGAGGAGCATCTTTACCCTATTTTTGTACACCTTTTGTAAAGAATAGAATATTCTACTCCATTTCATTCCATTGAGTAGTTAGTTTTGAATTGAATTTTAGAGAGAGAAAAAGATAGAGAGAAGTGAGAGCTTTTTCTTTCATCTTCTTCATCTTTCTAAGGTAAACATCCATTGAAGAACAAATTAAGCTTGAAGTTTCTTATTAATGATGAATAATAGTGATTCCTTTATTGGTTTTATCTCTTTTTCTTAATCTATGAGGAGCTAAACACCTTGCTAGAGGTGTGTGCATGATAGAGGCTGAAATGGATTAGGTGTTGCTAGTTCAATCTTAGAATTACTTACTTAGACTAAATCCATTGTTTTATATAAATTATAATTGAAATATCTATAAATGCAAGCATGGATTGTGTTTACTTATCCTATTGTTTTTTGAAAAAGAGGAATAGGATATGGGCGAGAAAATAATGGTGGGTAATTGGATTTTGATTGGGTGGGATTGTGCCAGAGATAGCCAATACCCACTTTCATAAACCCATTAGAGAATTGTGGCTAGCTATAGTTTAATTTATACCCAAGTTATAGTGGTAGATGTATATCAGACTTTGGGGTTTGAGAAAACCCGAGGCAAAAGGCACCCAAATGGTTGAGAAACATCGGGTTTCACCTTATCCATAACTATTTATGTTCGTAAGTAATGCTTTAATTTCTATATAACCCCAATCCTATCAATTCCCCCTCAACATCACACCCCTAGTATTCACTCATATTGTTACTTCGAAGTTGGTTGCCTTGTTTTGTTGTAAAATTTTAATTCATAGTGCGATCTTACAATCCCCCAATAATTATTTTCCAAGTTTTGATACAATGATTCTATTTAATTCAATTTGATAGACGACTTTCGTTGCTATCAATCTTCATTCCTTATGGATTCAACCACAACTCACGAGTTGGGTAAATTATATTATGATGACTGTGTACACGTTCTCCTTGTGAGGAGTGGATTTAGACGTCATCAATTTTGGTGTCATTGCCGGGGAATGAAATTTTATAACCTTTAGTTGTTTTTTAATTTGAATTAATTAAGCATCTTGTGCAAATTTAAATTTATTATTGTTTTTCACTACTTGTTTAGGTTGCATCTAATGAGTCATGACTTGCAAGTGTGTTCGATGGATGGGCACATGGACCAAGATGAGGATGAGCCCATGTTGGCAAATGTAGCGGGTGAATTTTCCTACCAACTACGATAGGAACGCGGTGTTTCATGTGACCAGTACTATGTTGCACTTGCTACTAATGAAAGGACTCGTTGGAGGGAAAACAAGCAAGGGCTCTTACAGAAATCTTCGCAATTTTCTTGAAATTTGTCAACCCTTCCATATCACTAGTATTAGCCAAGAGTTGATTTGACTAAGGCTTTTCCCATTTTTATTGATGGGAGAAGCCATTGTTTGGCTAGAGGAGCTATTTGGGGGATGTATTACTTCTTGGCAGTTGACGGAGACTTTCTTGGATAGGTTCTTCCCTCTCTCGAGGATCTTGCAGTTGAGGGATGACATAACCAACTTTAGACAACTCCCAGGTGAATGAGTGGCTTCGATTCATGAAAAAAGTGGTAATATGTCCGAATCATGGGTTCCCAGATGGAGTTCTTCTTCAAAGATTCTATCGCTCACTTGACTCAATCGACAAGTCCATGACCAATAAATTCTCTGGTTGGTCCCTGATGGACCAAACATATGGGTTGGCCAAATAGCTCTTAGAGTGCATGACCAAGACAAATTTAGCATGTCACACTAGGAACACCGAGGTGTCCTCAAGTGGTGCCAGTTCAAGCTTAGTGACTCTATAGATGAGAAAACGAGATGAAGAGAGGGATGAGACCTTGGCCAAACTGATGACCCATCTTGAGATAATGAAAAAGAATGTGATGGGAGCTGGTGCCAAGAGTGTAGATGCAGTTGCAACCTATGGCCACATGCAATATGAAGGGGAGGCTTCTGTCACGACCCAAACATATGCCCGATCTAGACACCAAACCTAGAACCATATATGGTTCCAAGTCGACCCATGGCATGAACATGAAAACTAAAGCTCAACATAATAAATGTGGATATCTAACATTTGAAATAGTAGAGGTCTGAAAATTCAATAACATCTGAACAACAGAATACGTAAGACTGATCTGAAGCTGAATACATACTATGTCTAATAAGCCTATAAAATCTGACAAGTTGATGGGTCAAGAACCTAACTAACACACTACCAAACTGAAACTAAAAAGAACTGGTAAGAAGGTCCTCTAAGGATGAGGACTCACCAACAAGCTGGGAAATGCAATAACTAAGGATTTGGATAGCAGTAAGATTGAACCTGAATGTTTGAGCCTGTATCATGAAATGAAACAACAAAGGGTATGTGGCTTGTACTTGGAATGTACTGAGTACGCAAGGTAAGTAAAACTTCTAAGTAAGTAAAACTGAAATCATGCATATCGTAGAATATTTCAAGATAAAATTCTGAGGGTAAGGCTTTCATGTTATTATCTGAAAACATAATTTAAACATGACTAAATAACATAACTGATTCAAATGACCCACTGCTGAAACTGATAATCATAAGTAAAAATGAACTTTGAGTCAAACCTTCTGAAAACATAATATCATGATTGATGAACATGCATAACTGAAATCATGAGGAACAATGGGAGACTATTCATATAACCAACATTGCCACGATAAAGCTTACGTGGTCCCAACTATTACACTCAAGTGGGCAGAGCCATCCAAGGCCTTTCCATGGCTATGGGCGCAACCATGATATCGATATCAAGATAAAGGCCCTCAGGGGCACGGAAAGCTCTCAAGGGATGTTCCAAATAATCTGAACATACCTACATTGGCATGTAGTTTTGAGGCACAGGGTTGACTGAGCCCTTATCCTACTCGGTGCTAGACACTAGGCCCAAAAACATGCATATGCTCTCAATCATTTTTCAACAAAAATGAACCATCATCCTGCGACCAAGATGAATCATAATAGTAGATGCATAATATGAAAAAATATTATGAGAGGCCATGGCTGAACCATACCACAAGCTGAAAAATGGGAGTCTAGACCCCAAAATCATGTGGTAAGCTAATAACATGAAATTGAAGTAAATCATGAAATATACTTGATCATATGGGTTTTCCCAAACCTATACATGCTTTGAAATAGACTTAATAGTCAAAATCATGGATATGAACATGGGTACTTCAAAATCATACTTGCATCACAGACATTTCATCATACTTGAAACATATATCATAATCTCAACTCTTCATGAACCTTCATAACTGGGGTTCAAAATTGTAAAACTTTGAAATCATAAAATTGTAATTGAAATCATTATAAAACATGCCCATGAATCTTAAAACAACATTAGAAACATGAATAGAATTTACCTATGATAGATACTCAGAAAATTTCATAAATTGGGTTAAAACACCGTAGATTTATCAACCTTGAATTACATGAATTTAGAAGAGGATTTGGGAATGTAAGTGAAGGAATACTCCCATTCATAACACTACATACCTGGATAAATCTGATTTCACACCCTTCCTTGATTGCCCAAGAGATATGGGAAGCATCTAGGGAATTATCAAGCTTGATCTACAATGGTTTACTCTAATCTTGCATGAATTGAATGGAAAGACTTATGATAGGTTAAGTACTCTTAAAACCCTTCTAACTGAGCTTAAAACGACATAGTTTAGGACCTAGGGGCTTCGGAATTATGAAAACACCCCTTACTAAAATGCAGGGAAAATTCATACTACCAGTCATCACGAGGGACACCATGACTCGTGGTGTACTTAATGACTAGTGGTGACCCAGTCGTTCGGAACACTGCCACAGTCAATCATCCAACCCTGCCCCTGATCATGACCAACTCCACGAGTCTTGGAGTCACTTCACGACTCGTGGCTGCCTCTCGTGGTTACCTCAAGACCAAGAATTGTTGCCAACTTTTCCTCACTTAACGACTAGTGATGTCTCCCCATGGGTCATTAGATAACCCGGGCAACATTTTCCCGCTTTATTCGCTTGAACCCTCGGATTTGATCTTAGGGACTTTTGGGGTATAACAATATCTCCCCCTTGGGAACATTCATCCTTGAATGTGAAAGAACATACATAAAAGCTAGGGAATTAACTATCATCCCAGATGCTGAACATCTAAGGCTGAAAACTGATGGAGTGCCTGACTCCGAACTGAAATACTTGACTAAATTGAATTCATGAATCACACATACCTGCTCTTACATGAAAGAAACAGGAACACGTGAACTGAACATGAAACTGAATAGTGTACTAAGGAGGAAACTGATACCTCAAACTGGAACTAAATCGGAATAGAATATATGCAGGTATTTAGACATCATATCTGCTTCGGCTTCCCACGTAGCTCCCTCAACATGCGATTTCTCCATAAAATCTTTACTAAAGCTACTTTTCTGTTTCTTAGTTTCAAAACTTGACGATCAAGTATTTCAACCGAAACCTCTTCGTAGCTAAGGATATCCTCACACCTACGCTCTCCACCAGAACAACCAAAGCCGGATCACCCATGCACTTCTTTAAAAGTGACACATGGAAAACTTGATGTACTGAGGCCAAATCTGAGGGCAACTACAACTCATAAGCCACCTTGCCAACACGTCTCACAATTTGATACGGGCCAACATAATGGGAACTAAGTTTCCCCTTATTTCTGAATCTCATCACTCCCTTCATTGGAGACACATTCGAAAACACCCAATCATTAACTTCAAACTCAAATTCTCTCATCCTCACATCCGCATAGGACTTTTGGTGACTCTGAGCTTTTCTCAACCTTTCATTTATAAGATGAACTTTCTTCATAGAATCATGAACTAAATCCGATCCTATCCATGAAGCTTCACCGACTTTGAACCAATCAATAGGCGATCTACACCTCCGCCCATAAAGAGCCTCAAATGGAGCCATCTAAATGCTGGAATGGTAACTGTTGTTATATGCAAATTCAATGAGAGGAAAAATGATCGTCCAAATTACCCTTGAAATCAATAAGACATGCTCTCAACATATCCTCAATAGTCGAAATGGTCCGTCCATCCTGACCATATTTTTGTGGGTGAAAAGCTATACTAACCTTGAGTTGAGTACTGAGTCCCTTCTGAAATGATCTCTAAGACTGGGAGGTAAACTGAGTACCTCTATCTAATATGATGGACGAGGGCACTCCATGCAACCGAACTAACTCTCGAATATACAATTAGCATAATCCTCCACTGAGTCGGTAGTTTTGACCGATAGAAAATGAGCTACCTTAGTCAACCTATCCACAATCACCTATATGGAGTCTTACTATCGACGAGGACAAGGTAATCCTTTAATGAAGTCCATATTGATTTCCTCCCACTTCCAATTAATGATGCTAATATCTTGAAGAACACCTCCAGGTCTTTGATGCTCAACTTTCACCTGTTCACAATTCGTACACTTAGCCACAAACTCTGCTATGTCCTTCTTTAGGCCATTACACCAATAGACTTCCCTTAGGTCATAGTAGATCTTTGTGGCGCCTAGATGTATAGAATATCTAGAACCATGAGCCTCATGCAACATCCGCTCCCTCAAGTCATCAACACTCGAAACACACAAATGATCTTGATATTGTAATACACCATCACCCCCTTTGGAGAAAACCTCCACATTCTAATTTTGAACAACTTCCTTCAACTTTACTAAATTCGGATCCTCGTCTTGCTTAGCCTTGACTTCAATCACTAAGGAAGATTATGATCTATTCTGAACACTGGCAACACCATTTGTCATGTCAACAAGGTGAACTCCTAGTCATGCAAGCTAATGCACATCCTTCACTAACTCTTTCTCTCCTCGTCTACATGGGACACACTCTCCATAGAAAGCTTGCTAAGAGCATCTGCCACTACATTAGGCTTGATCATATGATAAAGGATACTCATATCGTAATCCCTAAGAAGCTCCAACCACTTTCTTTGATGTAGATTTATATACTTCTAGTTAAACAAGTACTATAGGCTTTTCTGGTCCATAAACACGTCCACATGGACCCCGTACAGATAGTGTCTCCAAATTTTCAAGGCAAATACTATCACTGCCAACTCGAGGTCGTGAGTCGGATAGTTCTTTTCATGGACCTTAAGCTGCCTGGATGCATAGGCTATAACCTTACCGCGCTTCACTAATACACAACCAAGGCCAATCCTCGAGGCATCACAACATACAAAAAACTCATTGGTACCCTCAGGTAGAGTCAACACTAATGTTGAGATGAGTCGAGTCTTCAACTCTTAGAAGCTTTTCTCACAAGCCTCTGACCATTAACACTTTACTTTCTTCTGGGTCAACTTAGTCAACGATGCTGCAATGGATGAAAATCCTTCCACAAACATCCTGTAGTGACCAGCTAAGGCCAAGAAACTCCTTATATCTAAAGGAATAACTTGTCTAGGCCAATTCTTCAAAATTTCTATTTTTTGAGAGTCCACCTGTACACCCTCACTTGACACCACATGACCCAAAAATGCTACTGAATTTAACAAAAACTCACACTTGCTGAATTTAGCATACAACTGGCGATCCTTAAGGGTTTGTAGCACTACCCTCAAATGAGTGGCATTCTAATCCTTGCTCCGAGTGTATATGAGAATGTTATCTCTGAAAATAATCACGAACATGTTCAAATACGGCTTAAACACCCTGTTCATCAAATCCATAAAATTTATAGGAGCATTCGTTAGTATAAAAGACATAACTGCAAACTCATAGTGACCATACTGAGTCCTGAAGGCAGTCTTTGGGATGTCACTCTCTCTAACCCTCAGCTGATAATATCCAGTCTATCATTGAAAAACACTTGGCACCCTAAAGCTGGTCAAGCAAGTCGTCAATCTGGGGAGATGAAACCTTTTCTTGACTATGACCTTTTGCAACTACTGAGAGTCAATGCATATCGAATGGGAACCATTTTTCTTCTAGACAAAGAGGACTGGTGCACCCCACGGGGACTTGCTAAGTCTTATGAAACCCTTTTCTATTAGATCCTTCAACTACTCCTTCAACTCCTTTAGTTCAGCTGGAGCCATTTCGTAAGGATGAATAGATATAGGCATTATATCAGGAAGAAGGTCAATACCAAAATCGATCTCCCGCTCAGGAGGAATTCCCAGTAGATCATCTAGAAATACTTTTGGATATTCGCACACTATAGGAATTGACTGGATATTCGGGGTATCGGATGCGGCATCCTTAACCCTAACTATATTGTACACGCAACCTTCAGAGATCATCTTTCTTGCTTAAGGTAGGAAATGAAGCGACCTATATGCACAACTGAAGTACCCTTCAACTCTAGAATTTGCTCACCCAGAAATCAGAACTCTATCGCACGAGTTCTACAATTTAATGATGCATAACATGCATGTAAAAAATCCATGCCAAAGATAACATCAAAAATTTTCATGGATAGCTCTACTAAATCAGCAAAGGTGACTTTCTAAAGGACGGTGACAGGACAATTTCTGTATACCCGTCGAGCTATAACTGAATCAACAACTAGAGTAGAGACTGAGAAGGGTTCTATTATGATTTCGGTATTGACTCCGAAACTACTAGCAACATAGGGCATCACAAAAGATAAGGTAGCCCCTGGATCTAACAATGTATAGACATCAATGTGGAATACTCGTAACCTACCAGTAACTACATTTGGGGAGACCTCCTGCTCCGAACGCAATGCGAGCACATAGAATTTGTTCTGACACTGACTACCACGTACACTAGTGGAGGCACCCTACTGAGCTAAACATGCTGGTGGGGCTGCTGAACTAGTGGTTGGGTCTTGGCCCTTACCATTACCCTGTCTAGCTCCTGGACAATCTTTGAGCATATGTACGGGCATCCCCTACCGAAAACAAGCACCTGTACCTGCTAGGAACTGACCAATGTGCCTCCTACCACACCTGTGAGAACATGGAATACTAGGCTCTACAGGTCTGCTCCCCTAACCTTGATGTATGACACTCGTCCCCTCTGGTCGCACCAAGATCTGGATGGCTCACTTGCTGCTGACGACGCTAGGGCTGATGATCTCTAGTGGGACTGCTGATGATGCCCACCACCAGGCCTCTACTGGGAGAACCCAAAACTGTAGGTCCTCGCCCTCTTGGCCTCTCTCTCCCGCTTACTCACTGGTACCGCCTCTATTTGCTGGGCATACAAAACCCGCCTTGAGAAGTCCATATTCTGATAAAGCATAGCGATCATGCAATCCTTGACCAAATAGCTGCTATCCCATGTATGAACCTGCTTACTCGAGCCTTCTAATCAGCCACCATCTCTGTGCATATTTGGAAAAGCGGGTCAACTCTAAAGCATACTCCTGGACCGTCATGTTGTTTTGCCTCAGGTTCACAAATTCAACTGCCTTAATTTTTCTCATCTCTTGGGGAAAGAACTGATCCAATAACATGGTACGAAATCATCCCAACGAATGGGACACGCTCCAACTGCCCTACTATCCTTTCATTGTCTAAACTAGATATGGGCAACCCCTTTCAACTGATAAGAGGATAGGTCTGCACACTCCTCTCCTTTCACCCCCATAATCTGGGTGATCTTCTGGATTTCATCAATGAACCCATGTGGATCCTCGTCCACCTTCGATCCGAGGAATTTCGGAGTGTTTATCCTAAGAATACCCCTGACTCTTGTCGTTGCCGCATTCCCATTCCAGGGAACATGCACTACCACCTACTGGTTGACCTGGGCGGTCAATGCGTACGCCAATATTCGAATGGTTGTCCTAAACTCTGCGTGGGCAACCTACTCAGGAACATGATCCTCAGGGCCTGGTGGGGCCTACTAGTGCCCATCTCCATTGCCATTCTCATGGACATTTACGTTCTCGTTCCTTCTACCATGAACTAATGAGGAGGCATTATTCTGTAAATGCATTTAGCACAAGTTAGAAGGATAGAGAGACATTTCATCGCACGACATAGATCATGAAAGAAGGGAAATTTCCTAAAACATTTTGTAGCCTCTGCATCATAAATGTGGCATGCTTCAGACCCATGAAAAAGAGTCTACTTAACACGGATTTCAAACACCCTAAGACACTTCAAAACCTGGCTCTGATACCAAGTTTGTCACGACCCAAACATAGGCCCGGATCTCGACACCGAACCTAGAACCACAAATGGCTCCAAGTCGACCCATGGCATGAATCTGACAGCTAAACCTCAACATAATAAATGAGGAAATCTAATATTTGAAATAGTGGAATTCTGAAAATTTAAAAACATCTGAACAATAGAATACGTAACAGTGATCCGAAGCTGAATACATACTATGTCTGATAAGACTCTAAAATCTGACGAGTTGATGGGACAAGACCCCAACAAACTCATTATCAAATTGAAACATAAAATAACTGGTAAGAAGGTCCTCGAAGGATGAGAACTCACCAACAAGTTGGGAAATACACTCTCTGAGGATCTGGCTAGCAGCGGGATTGAACCTGAATCTCCGAGCCGGTATCATGAAATGATACAACATAGAGTATGCGGTCTGTACTTGGAATGTACTGAGTACGCAAGGTAAGTAAAACTGCTAAGTAAGAAAAACTAAAATCATGCATATCATAAATCATTTCAAGATAAAATTCTAAGAGTAAGGCTTGAATGTTATTATCTGAAAACATAATTTAAACATGACTGGATAACATAACTGATCCAAATGAAGAAAAGCTAAAAATGATAATCATAAGTAAAACTGAACATTGAGTCAAACCTATTGTAAACATAATATCATGACTGACGAACATGCATAACTGAAATCATGAGAAACAATGGGAGACCCGTCATATTACCGACATTACCACGATAGAGCTCACATGGTCCCGACTATTACAGTCAAGTGGACAGAGCCATCAAAACACTTTCCAGGTGTAAGGGCGCTACCATGATATCAATATCAAGTTGAAGGCCCCTCGAGGACATGAAAAACTCACAAGGGAGGTCCCAAATAATCTAAATATACGTACGTTGGCACGTAGTTCTAACGCACAGGGTTGACTAAACCCTTAGCCTACTTGGTGCTAGACACTACTCCTAAAAATATGCATATGCTCTCCATCATTCAATAAAGTTGAACCATCGTCTTGCCATGAAGTTGAATTATAATAGTAAATGCATAATCTGAAAATATATCATTAGGAGCCTTGGCTCAACCATACCACAAGCTAAAAAATGAGAGTCTAGACTGCACAAGCTGACTAATGGAGATTGTGTTGATTAGGCCTCCTCTTAACTAAAGGGGGTGGCTCACATATGGTTCAAGCATTGGAGAGATTCTACGGCAGTGGGTGCAGGCCCTATAGGTTAGGAAGAGTTCCACGCGACATTCTTAGATCGGTTTTTCCCTTGAGAGATGAGGGAGCTTAAGGCTGAGTTCATTAACTTGAAGCAGGGTGACATGTTCAGAAGTACGCATTTGAGTTCACCCATCTATTCAAGTATGTGCCAGAGTTGGTGGCAGACCAGAGGGCTCGAGTGAGCCGTTTTGTACATGAAGTGGTGGACTATCTGGATAAGGACTACAGGATCGCCATGTTGCATCGGATATAGATTTCCCCCGCATTGTGTTGCATGCTGAGTAGATGGATTCGGTCTATTAGAGGCAAAGAGAGGACAAGAGGGCCAGGATCACCAGTTATGGGACTTCTCAGGTTAGATCGTGGGGTGGACAGCGTTAGTAGTCTCAACACAGGTCTATTGCTCCAACACCATCATCGGCTAGTACGCCATCTAGATTCTGAGCGGATCAGAGGAGCAGGGCTCAAGATTCAAGAGGTCAGGGTAGCATGCAGATAGAGTGTACTTTCCCAGCTTGTGTGAAGTGCGGCAAGAATCACTCGGGAATGTTCCTAGTCGGCTCGAATGCTTGTTTCGGGTGTGGAAAACCTGGACAAAGACTTAGGGATTGCCCTTCAGCCAGATAAGAGGGCGGTGGAGCCCGTATGCTAGTAGCCAGTTCAATAGCTACAGCAACACGTCCCCCTCAGCAGGGTGCCTCGACTAGTTAAGCCGACGGTCAGCGCCAAAATAGGTTCTTATTTAACACCCTGCTAGGAGCAGGAGGTCTCCCCAGATGTGGTCACTAGTATGTTGCAAGTTGTTCATATTGATGTTTATGCTTTGTTAGATCCCGGAGCTACATTATCTTTTGTGACTCCTTACATTAATATTAGCTTTGGAGTTATTTTCGAGACTCTATCAAAACCATTTTCAATTTCTACTCCTATTGGTGATTTGGTTGTAGCTAAGCGGGTGTATAGACGATGCCCAGTTACTATATTATACAAAGTCACCTCCACAGACCATGTAGAGTTATCCATGAATGACTTTGATATTATTCTTGGCATGTATTGGTTGTATGTGTGTCATGCTTCTGTTAATTATAGAACCCGTGCAGTGGAATTCCGTTTTCCGGGTGAGTCAGTCTTGGAGTGGATGGGTAGTTCGGTCATGCCTGTAAGTCATTTTATTTCCTATCTTATGGTCGGGAAGATGATTTCCAAGGGTTGCAGATATGATCTAGTTAGTGTTAAGGATGTTGAGTCCGAGACCCCGACTATAATGTCTATTATCTTCAGTGAGATAATTATCCCACCAATATTTTAATGTCCCTGTAAATCCAGATATAATTAGAGTGGAAGCTTGTTTATCCGTGAAGTTTTTAATTTTATAGACCGTAATGGCCATCCCCATTTCATTAACTTGTTGCATATCTGATGTTCTGCAAGTCCATCAATATTCCATTCAGTAATTTCATTTCCAGAGTGTGAAGTATGAGATAAAAATTCATTTTCTTCATACTGCATATTCGGGAATGAGGGTTTAT